>JAPYYS010000630.1:0-247801 GCA_030522525.1 Campopleginae sp. 14b | reverse complement strand
AGAGAGAGAGAGAGAGAGAGAGAGAGGGAGAAAGGAGAGGCAGTGATGAGCTAAGAAAAAGCATCAGATCGGAAACGGTTAAAAATAATGGAAAACCGATCCATATTCCAAAACATCAATAACCCGAAAGAGAAAAAAAAGTCGATCTGCCTATGTTGGGCTTGGTTAATCAGAATTAACCCAATTAGGAAATGAAAATACGAAATGTCAGACATACACGCACACGTGCACCCACATACACCTACGAATACATAAAGAAACAGACTCTGATGTAAATTGTAGAATCAGAGGTAATAGAGAATGCAGATTAACGGATAATGTAATCGTAAGCATAAGCCGAGTATATTCTTTTTTAAGGATGTAGATATAAAGAGTGAAATACTTAATTGTATCTCGCAAGTAAATGAAATACATTGTTAGAAGATTAAAGAAAAAGAAAGGGAAAACGAAATTGTGTTAATCCAGTTTTATTTATCCTTTCCTTCTTATCCTTGTTTATGCCATTTTTCTCAACTTCCTTTTTCGCTCTCCACAAAATCCTCCAAGGCGTCAAGTGAATAACGGATAAGAGATGAATAAAAGATTGTGCGAGCGTGTAATCCACTAACACGCCTGAGATATGGCGTGCACTTACAGGAATTAAGAGCCCACTGCATCTTGGAAAATACCCTCGCACTTTATTTCGTTTACGTACTTTCAATTTTGTGAATCTAAATTTCTACTCCTGCAACGAGAAGTTGATGGATGATTTGCATATCCCGCGAAGTCTCCTATTCTTTGTGCTACTTCTCATTTCAATTTTCGTGGGTTCTTCCCGCTGTTGCTCTCTTTTTAATTGAAACTTATTGCGTCCTCGAATTTTCGTCGCATATTTATTCTCCGGATGCTGCGAGTCAACAATTCTCATCACAACTTCCATTTCCACGATTATTCTGCAACCTGGACGGTCATTACGGAGACAGAGCTTGTATTTATCAACTTCGCTGCAGCACGTATCGGCCAAGTCGTCAGTGTTATCACTACAGGTAAGGTTATCATGGTGGTGTATTTTCTATATCACATATCGTAAGTATACCCACGCTAAGAAATCAACCGTGCAGAGCCAACGGAAAATATTTTATCCTTTCACATTTTTTTAAATTCTCGTAAGCAGCTAAATTTTTTTTGACATCCTTTTTTTTCTTATCTGCAAATAACTTGGTAGACAGACGCTGCATGTTGATTTTTGGCTCTGCTTTCAAAAAAATAGAATAAATCAATGGATTCCGTTGCATTCCAACGATGCATACGTCAATATCACAACGGAATTTATATAAACAGAATAAACACTAGTGTCCGCAAATTTTGCTAATTCATCAAAAGTTCCGTTCATTCCATAGAAATTTTGGTGAACCAGCAAAATGAATTTTTTAGTGAATATGCGCTCCGTGAAGTTACGCTCACATTACGTGTACAGAGCATGTGTGCATTATACTAAACATTTCCATCAACGGTAATAACTACTGTAATTAGGTAATAAAGTGGGTATTGAAGGTCAAAAATGTTTTTTTCTTTTTTTTTTTCGGATTAAATGTAAAAACTGAACCGGCGATCAGAGTAGTCGAACCATTGATGAATGCAAATTTTCTAATGGCACATTCTCAACCAGATTTGCATGCAGCACGTTTTTTTTATCTCCCAAGACAAACTCCACCATTTTCAAGATTTTTCTAAACCTACGCGTTTTACTGTTGCTGCTAATTGTCTAATCGACGACGAGCTCGTTTTCTTCGTGGAAAATCTTGGCTGCTCCTTTTTTTTTGTCTCATTAGATCGGTCGGCTTTATGGTGACGAAAAACACGTGGCTATGACGGACTTTGATTGGAATTTTTCAATATGAATGGGCAGTGAATATTTCTCAAGCTCCTTTCATCGGAATTCTTCTTTAAAATTGATCCCAGGGGCCATACCATTTGATTGTGCGGTTGGACGCTTACTGCTGGGTTGGTTTGTCATAACCTGGCATCGTGAAAAATGTGGAGATATTTTGATTGAGTGACGGAAAAGTATGGCAGAATGGACGATGCAGTCGTTAGTGGTTTTGGAATGAATTGCAAAGTTTGAAGCATCTTGTGTCGAGTTTTGGCTTGGAATGTCGATAACGAGGTTCTCCGATAGTTGAATGAGGCAGGTGGTGAAGTTTCGTTGGGAATGAGGATCCGGAAGAGGCGCAAAGAGGGGCTAGAAAGCGATCGTTGAAGCGCGCGAAGGATTCAGTCTAGAAACGTCAAGCGCGGTTCGATCTGAACGTGGAATTTCTGCTGCATATAGAAGCAAAGGTTGGGAAGGCTATGAGAAGAAACGGTAGTGATGCTGAGCAGGCAAGGGATAGGACGAGCCTTGCGGCATTGAGTGGTATAAGCGAAAACTTGCCATTGATGCACACAACGACGCGACGAGAATGAAGAGACGCGGAGGTCGGAGGGGAAGAGGCCGTTGAGCAGAATGTCGGGGCGAGGGATGGCGAAGGAGGCTTGATGGCAATAGTAGATGCGACTCGTTGGTTTCGAATCCGGAAATTGGTCTCCGCACTCACCGATCAGGCGGCGAAGGTCATGTGTAGGTAGTGCACGGAGGAAGGAATAAAGAAGTAGCGAGCGAATAAGAGGGCCGAAAGATTCTTTGGGTGTGAAAGTGGCGGCGGAAATGGTGAGAGCGAGATGGAAAAAAAGTAGACGCAACGCGACGAGGCCATACCGCCGGAGGTTAGCGAGACGAGAAACGGTTGCAGTACGAGGGAGGTTTGTGGTATATGTATGAGCAAAGGCTTCGGGAGAAACTCGAGCGTCCACGAGGTCGGGCAACGACTGATGCACCAAGAGCGTCAATGCCTCTTTTGCTTTCTCTCTTTTTCTTCATCACTATACCTTTGCCGTCTCGCGAGTTGCTAGGAAATGAGGTGAGTGACTGCTAAACGTGCTTCGTGTGCTGTTCTTCGCTCCAGCAAAGAGAACTTGCCTGTATAGAAGATTCAGAGAAATGGCGGAGTAATGGGGAGCGTAAAGCAGTGAAGGATCAAGAGCCGAAGAAAGGCAAAGAGAAATGAACGACGAATGGAAACTGGTAAACGTACGAAAATACTGTAGACACACGGAAGCGACTTTACTCATGTGTGTATTCGTGTGCTGCAGTTTACTGGAGACGAGAGAAATGATATAAGCGAATACCAATAGCATCCCATCTACCGACATCTGGATTACCCATTTATACGCCCATTTTTCCTCGTACACAGGGACACTCTACACGAGATTAATGTATTATATCTTATCCACCTTGAAAAACGTCACATATTGCTTTTTCTCCTCCTTTCTCTTGAGTTTGCTGAGTCGTTCGAGGAACAATAAGATTATAAATAAAAGTTTTAATCATTAACTGTAAACAATCGTTCGATTTATTGGGTCGACGTAATTAACTTTTCTCTTCTTAACCCGGAGAATTGTAATTTCTCGTATTAATTGAATGCGTCAGAAGCGTTCGCAACAAACGACATTTCTCAAGACGAATCCAAAGAGGGTGACATAACACTTTTGCAACGCGATGGGATGGAATCAGGGCTAGTTGGACATTTATTATATTTGTGTGTGGAGTGTTTTTACGAGGACTGGATGAATGATTGACTTTTTATGGGCTAGGGTGGCTGCACGTATTCCGAGATAAATCTCTCTCTCCCTCGGACTATTTCTCTCGGTAATAGCAACTACGTGATCTCAAAGTTATTTTGCTTCATATGCGTGATGGTAGTAAGCAAAATATATTGTCGTTTTCCACTTGTCGGGCTGGGAAAGTCAAGAAAATATCAATTTTCTGGATAATTTTCGCTGTCTCATATTTTTGTGAGGAAAAGTTGACATTTCGCAAAGATCAAGTTCATTTTCCCAAATTGCTTCAGAGATAAATTAAAATTTGTGCGTGTGTGGGTGAAATTCGTTTTGTGGTCAGTCTTTCGATAAATCATCGTCGCCAGCCCGACCTGACTTTCGTAAATAATAGACGAAAATGGACACAAGCAGGTGCGAGGATTCGCACTTCCAGCGGTGCAGTGGACGGAAAATTGTTCGGAACTTGTTGAAGAGGAAAGTTGAGGATGGCGACATATTCATGCGGAAATAGTTCAGCTGAAAAATATGCCAATGTTTTTCCATTGGAAATATAAGAAATATAATCTTTAGCAGGAAACTAAGAAAACACAATTTTCCACATTTCTTCCGGTTAAATATCGAATTTCCGAGCAATCACTGTTTTTGTATCCGCATATTTGCAGAGGTACATAGTGAAGGAAATTTGCTAAGGAAACTGTTTCTTGTTTATTTAGTCTGCCCAGAATTGATTTGAATTGTTAGAGCTGACGAAGTTGAATCACATGGATTTTTATTGGAACGGAATCAAGACAAATATGAGGAAATTAAAAAAGCGCAGCGTCAATATGATGAGCGAAGAAAATAAAATCGGTGAGATTTATTCGACATCCCGAGGCGTGTCGATGTTCCTGATTCGACGAAAGTAACGATCGAGGCAAAAACAGCAACCTGTACTCTCTGCGAGGATACTTGATTAAAAAAAAAAAAAAAAATTAAAAACCTTGATGCTCACGATGTGTCGATGGAGCCGATATTTTTGCCATGCTTCGTCATTGCAAAGATTACGCATTCCAACAAACAAACGAAAATAATTGGAATAAAAAATAAATATAAAACTAATAGACAACTTTTTGCCGATGATCTGAACCGGTATTGTGTCCAATGACAAATGTTATGGCAACCGATACAAGCTGATAAAATATCGGACGTCCCATGAGGATCACGCGCATCTAATGGTGAGCAAGAATTTCCACTTGGAGAGTTGAAATTTGTAGATAACATAAAACAATATACTGTGCATCAGTTACTGAAAATATTTTTGTGTCCATAGCGTCTAGATGTCAAGAAAACGATATACGAAAATCACATTATTTCAATCTTTATACGCAGGCTTTTGGGGTATACTGTGGCAAACTAAAAACGAGCATAAAAAAATATAAGGTTCATAGAAATCAATGCAGTCTTGAAAAACCCTCGTTACCGTTGACGCTGGCCTGTGAACTGAGATGGGAACAAGCTTAACGATTAACAAGGTTAACGAGTAATCACGACATGAATGATTGGAGGTACGATACCGTGCATGAGCCAGCTGGTCAAAAATAACGTTTTTCGAAGATTGTTATTACGTCAAGCGCTAATAGAGCCCAAAAAATAAGTTAGTCACTATTTCAATGATAAAAAAGAGGAATCGTTATGGTTTCTTTGTAGATGAAAAAAAAAAACAAAAACAGAAAAGTTCAGGTGCTTTTTTTCCTTACAAGTGGCACGTGATCCTTCTTAATTAGATTCCATTCGGATCGTTGCACAAGTTTCTTCTTTAACATACTGACTTGATTGTTGTAACGAAGTTTCGCTGACGTTGTTTCTCAGTCAATTCCCGACAAGTCTGTACACTAATACTAAGGAGTACACAAATAATAAAGGGCAAACTTTGTGGAGATGACACGACGTTCTTAAGTTGTGTATATACGTATATGGGGTCCATAGTCGCGGGCAAATGATGTAGTAAAGCAGTCCATCAAACTTACTTCCTACCCCATGGAGCCTCGAGTCCTTGAGAAGAGACTCGGTTTATTCAACTTCTCGATTAACTCCTTACGCCTCCGCCGAGGTATCCAGGCTCGCAAGAGAGAGAGAGAGAGAGAGAGCGAGAGGAGAGCCTCCGGTAAGAGGTGTCAGTATTTAACGGATCCCAGTATCTCCGCGCCCACGTTTTCCTCCCTCCCCCTGCTTCTCCACTTCGTTCCTTAATTCCCTCGAGGCTCTCTCCTGGAACCCTCTAACCCAACTTCAACCTTCCCCTTGCGCTTCCTTCTGTGTGTAGCCAACGACGGACAGAGAAAGAGAGCACCAGTGAGAAAGACTTTCGTTCCACGTGTTAGTTCAACGGATAACACTCGAATTAATATTCCCTTTGTCTCAGCATTCCATGTCACATTCTTCCTCCAAATTTCTTTCTTTCACTTTCAAACCTTGTATCCTTTGTCATGTTCCTATTGTTTCGTACACCCTTAAGCCAATATCTATCTCTTCCTTTCAATCAAACTCACAAAAGAGTTTATTCAATCTTCGCAAATACTTTTTTTCAACTTTCGTCAACCGAATATTCACTCGGTTCGTTACAATAAAGAATTTCTTGTCAAACTAAATGAGGCTCCGCGTAAACAACTCGTTCGACTTGATCAACAGAACCGCGAAAACGCGCTGGGCCATCACCATTTTGTCGTGTAATTTTCGTTCGGTTAGCCACTTACTAATATGCAGGATATTTTCAAATTTCGTGTCAAGACTGATGCAAGGAAATTATTTATGACAATGTTGAATAATTTGTCTGCGGAGGTTTCCAAGACTCCCGCGCGAACTCGTCGTTCTTTCAAAATTTTCATTTGAAATCGTGCATTTTTGGATTTTTAGTGGAAATCGTAGTCGGGGACCCTAAAAACTCTGGAGTGTTTAATTTTGCAATAATTGGTAGAGAATCGAAAAAGTTATCTGCATTTTTGTATGAATGAGGCGAAACCACAATGGACACGATATTTTTTTGGGAAAGGGTCTTTTGCAAAAAGACAGTCTGATTTATTGTCGTAACAAGACTTTTTCCCAAAACCGCAGGTTCATTCTCTTCACTATAATTTTTTAAAATGCGAACGCTCTTAATCTTTTTGTTTTCTATTGGCCTTTTCGAATGTCAAATTATTGGATTTTCTTTCAGTGATTGTGCAGCTGAATTCTATTGAGATTTGGGGATGAAAGTTTTGTTTTTGACATTGGACGAAAAAATGGAATGGAAATTGGGGAGGAAATGGAAATCCATTCGATGTGATAATAGGGCTAGTGAGATTAAGCCCCAGATGAATCGATCAAAAGTATATAATTGTGTGACCGTCGCGTGACGCTGCGAGAAGAGATGCTGGGCGTGCGGTGGATCTTCTGTGACGAATTGAGAAGACCAACGAGGAGAAATGTTAGTCAACGGAGGGAGAGTAACTGGTTGGCTGAAGATAGTATTGAACCTGTGGGAAAAGGGAAAAGAAAGCTCTGCAGTTGCTCACGGTCACCGGATCTTCCTTCAACTCTTTCTCTTTCATATTCTTTTCTCTTGCAGATTCTCTTCTCTTCGGGTCTCGCGTAATACTATTTTTCCTTAGTCTCTGCGGTATTTTATTTTAAATGCGCACAATCGGCTCGCAAACGACATGGCATTTATAAGAGCTTGGTTTTACTTTAACTCTCTGTCTTTAAACGTGCAATCTCTCGTTTTTCTTTTCTTCTTGTTCTTTCAGTCCTTTCTCTTTTTTGACTAGCCCTCGAGCGAACTCTCACAAGTACCGTCGAGTCAACGAGCCAGACAATGATAAAGAAGAATGTGTCCGTCTCAGCGTATTCTTCAAGAACATCGAGATTCTCAGCCCAGGATACATTATTCTACGTGCATGTTCTAAACATATATACTTTACATATATCCATATATACATTGCCATATACAAATATACCCGCATAACATCTTTTTCCTCTGGCCCACATTTACGAGGCTCGTAGTTTCCTCCAATTTCTCTCCCCCTCGTTCCTCTTTCTCGTTGTTCTCAACTTTTTTCCCTGTATTTCCTACTCGAGCTTTCCTTTCCGCAATATCTTTTCTTCGCTGTTTTCCGTACCGTTTTTTTCGCTCTACGCATTTGCGAGACACTGATCACGCAATATTGTCATATTGTTATGGAAAAATAGTGCCTTCCACTCGACATGGAATCACAAGACGAAAAATTATTTCTTCTTGCTGCATATATTTTCTTTCAGTTTCTTGGAAATTGTGGGAAATCACTTTTTTTTCAACCAGCCCAGATTCCATATTTCTTGATAAGGTCCATGCTGGGATGGATTATGTGCATGGAATTTATTCTCCGTATTGCAAGGCTCACTTGATTAGGTTTTATTCTGAATTGGGTCAGGATAATTAAACATAAAATGTATTGAAATTTCCAGGCAGGAAATATGTTAAACTCGTGCAAAAATTGTGAAAAATTTTCCGACCGATTGGAGCGTTCGAACAATCAGTAAATGCGACTTCATTCTCATAAGAGTATCGTCGACCACATTTTCCCTTTAATAAAAAAATCCCAAATAGCCTGTTGAAAAAATGAATGCCCATCATTTTTCTGGTTCTTTATTGCTGCACGTTTCTCGACTGACTTACAGCGTCGACTGTATTTGTTACAGTTTTATTGAAAATAATTGTTTTGACGAATTTATTTGGACCATTAAAGTACGCAAAGGAATTCTGATACAGCATTTTGATCACTTTTTTTTTTTAATTGCAGTTTTATTCCGTCCTAATTGGATTTCATTTTTTTTTTTTTAACTTTTTTCCAATCAATTTTTTTTCTTTCCATTACATTCGCAATTTTGTTTATTGTTCACATGGGAATTTGATATTTTCGTATTATTTTCCTCATAAACTTTTATGCGTTTCAGGAAGAAAGAATAAATATTTTACTGTTATTTTCCCTTTTTCGTTGTGCATTTTATTGCATTCGACATGGGCATGAAAACGACTTTTAATCTACTCGGCAATTACAGTCTCAATCCCGAAAAAAAAGCTTAGCACATATTGATTTTGTAGATATTGAACAATTTTGAGCTGCCACATGCAAATTTTATTCTGTATCGGTTCGTTATAGTTTGGAGAGATTTTGAAAATTGTGGTGCGTTCATACGGAAAAAAAGCCTGAACTGGATGTGAAAAAAAAAGTGTTGACGGACGTGAGCAAGCATTTCTGAAATGCAAACGATTGTTATTTCACATGAGTGGCCGAATCGAATGAAAAAGCCCGTTCGCGATGGAAATGTTTATTTAATTAATACAGACACTCTGATATTTGGATTTTTATGCACATGCACATACATGATTGAGCATAATATTTACGTCAAAACATATTTCCAGTATTTGTTGCGATTATTGACGCGTTGATGATTGATTCGGGCCGACAATATACATGTACAGTGTCATGTAAAGAAAAAAATATATACGTGTGTGCAATCAGAATGATAACGGTTTTCTGGTGGGCGATCGAAAGTCATTTCGATCGTCGAGGCGATTTTCTCGCGGGGAATGCTATTAAACAGGTTAGCGCTTGACCGAGCATAAAACCAATTTTTGGGAAGAGTGTCGAGAGATAGAAAAAGGGCCAGAGAATAAGAGAGAAAGTATAAAACGAAAAATGAGAATAAGGGGAGAGAGCAAGCTCGAGGGGAATAGCGCCATGAGCTTCTCGTGGCCTGCCCATTTAATTAAAGCAATTCATTTTACTCACTTTTTATTTCAACCTCGCGTACAAGCCGGTCTGGCGTTGGAGAAAGAAAAGAAAGGAGAAAAAGGAGAATTAGCTAACGCGCTATCGGGACAGAGACAAAGAAAGGTCGAGCCAGAGAAAAGTGTTATTTTCAAAAAGTGAGCCAAAAATGAAATATGAACGCGTACGGCTTTATGGGAAGAACTCAATATTCAGGGATGAACAGTCTCAAAAAAAGGAAAAGAAAAAAACACTAAAAAACGTTTAAGTTAAGCCTTGGCCAGTCTATTTCGGATGACACTTCAAGTTGAGCGATCAGTCACTATCGTCCACCGTGGGTGCGAGAGAGATAGCTGTCATTTTGGAAATTAAATTTTCCCGCCACGGTTTCGCTAATTAAGGAAAACCCCGGTCAGCGGATTTTTGCCATCGTCTCGTGTCCGCTGACGGAGCCTTTTCGTGATTAGTCAAACGGCATCGAAAAATTTCAGTTTCGAAATTTCGAGATGAGGTCCAGTGGCTGATCCATCGCCTCAAATATTATTTCCACCTACTCGTATATGGTCACTCACACTTATGTGTCCTATCGGTATTCGAATGAAATGCCTAATGCTGCTTTGCTGCTTTAAAGAACGGACTCGAGATCGGATCATAAAAATTGGTATTTCCATTTTTTTCAATTGAATGATCCTCCCGCCTCGAAAAGAATTTAAAATCATCAGGACCAGACTAACACCAGATCAGAACTTAATCAGGTTTGAGAAAGATTACAATATTTTTGCTGTACTTGAACTTGTTTATTTACTTTCAATTAATTGATTAATGAAGGACCAGCAGACCAGCAGGTCCTTTTGGCCTGCTGATCAAGCTGAACCCTGATCAAGTTGAAATCTCGTCATGGTGGAACAAATTTCGTCCGCAGCAAGCTGATCAGGACCCGAAATCTCCTGAAGTATAAAATTTGATCCAAGCCTCCGAAACTCTCATCCCATCGCCGTGTTCCCTCAATATTTTTCGTAATAAATTAAACGGGATTGCAAAGCCATAAGAATTTCCATTCGTCGTAGAAATAAAAAACGTGATTCGATTACTTGCTAGAGTGATAATGATGGCTAAAAAAAGCGACATGGTTTTCATATAAATGGTGCCTACTCGAAGCGTTTCGTGCGGATCCTCGAGAAGATTACTTCATAGAATACTTGATCCTAAGGGAAAGGAAAAACAGAGCAGCATCTTGAATCTACGTTAAAACCCAAGGGGAACGGTACATCAAAAGAACCCGAGCATCAAGACGCAAATAATAAATTTCTCAATCAGATCAAACAGATTCTCAACTAACTGATATCCCTGTGGTGCTTGCTCAACGCTTTTCGGATGCAATTTGCTTTCACGCCTTAACGACGAGAGCCTTTACTCGATCATAAAACCTTCACGGTTCAAAAATGATGATGAGGCCTTAAGCTCTCTTTTCATCGAGTCCTTTCACTTGTCCTGTTTTTCCTAGAGTCCGCCAGAACAATGTTCAACTGTCCCCAAAATTTCTACTCATTCCATAATCTCACGGAACAAAAAAATCCCAAAGAATGTCGATAATTTCTTGTGTCTCTTAGGGAAACACTTCGAGGAGGCTCCCAAAAGTTGAGTTGGACTTTTTCAAAGTAAGACAATCATCCAAGTCCTTGGACTCGTTCGAGAATCTCTCTAAAAATCCACCAATTCACTAATTATGGATTGAAAATCGAGTGCAAAGATTACATTTTTCGTTAATCGAGACAAAAATGTATTTCGTTCAGTTATTTTATTTCTTGGTTCGTTCAAATCTGGAAGTCGACATTTTTTTTTCAGAACTGTATTGAGACGATCCATTTTTCAAGCCATGACGAGGTCAGTGAAATCCAAGGCTAAAAATAATGTCTCATTAGAAGAATATTGCTCCATCAACTTTATTAGGTGCCTCAATTAATTAGAAAAAAAAGTTTGTACATGAATTTTTCAACGAGACATGAAGGACTGCGCAATTGGACACGTGGAAATTGTGTGGGTACACGTGGCGAGCTTATAAATTGTCGAAACGTCAAAATGTGGCTCGTTTATCTGTATATACATGTATTTTGAAACGACAGATTTCAATCCATTAATCACGCGACCGAATCTTGACGTTGCGAACGAGGAGAGAAGGCGTGCTTTCGCTTTTCTTCCTGGCATTGATGTATCGAAGTTCTGGAGCAGAAGGGCCTCTGGCAGAGTTACACCCTCGCACTCGGTTGCACTGTTCTTCTCTGTTTATATCAGATCGTATCGTCATTCTGTCTCCCTTCATCATCTCTCGCTCCCACTTAGTCTGTTATAAACCAGGAGAACCGCATGAGACGTCGATCTTTCGTAATTGGCCCGGTCAATCTTGAGACCAGCGATGTGGCATTTATAACGTCAGTTGTCTCTCTGCGATATGTTTTTCCGACTCCCGGAGGGCATAATTTGTCCAAAGAAGTTTTATTCACGTAATGTTGGCTCTTAATCTTCAAACTTTGATGAATCAATTAGAGGGACGTTTTCCAAACGGTTCTCGTTATTTGGGAAAAATGAGAAACACGTGAGTACGAAAAAATGATCAGCTCATCGTAACGATGTTCGAAAATAGGTTTGGAAATAATAAATAATGGTCTTAACAATAAAAATTACTGCGTTAGGTCTTTTCCAACTTTTCGTCAATATCTGATGCTCTTTTGTTGAACCAAATCGAATCGAATAAATATTTTACGGGACGTTTTATATATTGAACCCGGCCGCTCGGATCAGTATGCACGGAAAATAATTCTCAGTTTGATTGACAGCGGATATTGAATTTTTTTCTCCGAAAAAATATCGAGATATAAGAGCGTGATGTAAAATGAGCTGCAGTCAGTGTTCACTTTTCCTTTTGTCCAATTTTTTTACTTTTTTCGCCCAATTTCAAACTTGTTCACTTTAATTCACTTTATAAAAAAGTTCCTTCACCTGGAAGTGTCTGTTCTGAATTTTTTGAGATTTGTCCGAGTGCAGCATCGGGTATAATTCCAGCGGTTGCATGCACCAAAAGCTCGTGGGGTTTGAGAAGGCCTCAGGTTTATCTTCGTGAACGTTTCATTGATAAACTTCCAGCACGAGCTCGTCTTGGGTGGCTAGAAGAAAAGGATAATATATTTCTCTATGAGCTGGACAAACTGTGTTTAAAATTTTTGAAGCACATTTCTCGAAACCGCGTTTTTTTTTCATTCGCGTTGGGAAAATATTTATTGTTTAGTAGATTATTAAATAATTCCAAGTGATTCCGCAGAAACTTCCACGTCAAAAAGTAACTCTGTCACACAAGGCAGATCGTAAACTTCGGGTCGCTAATCTCGCAAATATCTCTGGCTCCAAATATCTTCAGCCGCAGAGGCAGAGCATACACTCGAGGATATCGTCAGTATCCATTTAACTGGGAAGACTTGGATAACTAGTAGTGCATGGTGGATCAGGCTACTTGGCTGTGTATTCAACGACCTAACCCCTTGGGAAGTTTGACCACGTGGAACAGTTCCACCTGGAGCTTTCATGAATTATTATTCGTTATGGACTCGAATGCGCTATAGTTAACCCATATATTTTCTTGGATACGCACATTTCTCGTGCATTCGGGCGATTATTGAGCACACACTTCGAACAAAGAGCCCCCAAGGCTTCAGTTCAGCCCTGGACCAGTGGACCTGAGCGCATATCCTTCGTCCGAATTAATTTTTATCCCTTGTAGGTCATAAACCAGATTTCATTAAGCAGATCGATATGGAAAGGTTGAGAAATCTGAGAAACGAGAATATCATTCGATACAATGTGACGAATCATTGTTTACGGTTACGGAACGTGATAGTAGAGATAAATTATTATTGTGGTTTCTGATGATATGACCTCATGATTTTATACACGACCTCCAGGCATTTCTAACATTTGTACATTCGGGTATTTATTCGAATCATGATTCGTGCATTTTCAGATTGTTGGGATATTCGTGTTTGTTTGTTCGCTTTGAAATAGCACAGATGTTGGTTCAGGTTCATTGGTAATTTTTCGTTGTCACAAGTGCACCCCCTAGACTCCCCGGGATCGAGATAACGGAATCAACGATAACTGGGTGGCGATTGAATTTTTCTATTCTCATTCGTCGCATAGAACTTTAGATTTTACTCTTTACGATTACGCTCCACGGACGCGGTTCGACGTAGACGAGGGAAAGTACAGGATGCTTTTTTTCCTGTTTTATTTAGGTCCGTGGTTCGAAAGCTTGTACTGGTCACTTTGACGCCAACTCCGGGCCACCAGCTTCGTATTCTTATGAAAATATAAGAAGAATGCTTCCATGCGTACATATGTGCATGGGGTTTGTGTGCCACCCTTGCTGGTCATAGCATGTAAAAGCTGTGGTGGGCCACTGGCCTCAGGGCAATGTTGTCCTGCGAAAAATAATCGAAAAATTACTCCGGCTTTTTATAAGCAAGGCTCTCGACGACGGTGAAAAAATTGTTTTTTGTCCTCCTGTTTTCTCGTTTCGTCTATCCTTCAAGTTTTTGGAAAGATACAATTTCAATGGCGACCGAGGAAAATGAAAACTCATTTTTTCCACATTGGTCAGAAGAATATTTTGATGTTTTTTATCAATGGAAAACCACAAGTTGCTCGTGAATTTCTGTAAGTTCGACGAGACTATTGACTTTTCGCAATTTTACATCGCGCAGAATTTTTTTTTGTTTCATCTGTGATTCAAGGAATTTCGTATTCATTTGGGAAAAGGCAAATGAGCTTAGAAAAAGATTTAAAAATTAGCATGGGCCTTTTTTTACGAATTTTTGTTCACAGCGATGAAACGGTGGATTGGTGAAAGACTTGACGAGCCAGATTTGGGAACACGAGGGTCCATTTCCATTATATTCTCAATACTCAACGTATGACGATCTCGTTCGAATGTGTTTCAAAGATTTACCCTACCGCTTTCAACCTTGTTAGCGACAATTCGCAGACAGCGACGGGACAAAAGCTCGGGAGTGCCTTGTGGGAATTTCAAAAAAGGAAAAAAGAATACGTTTGCCCTTTTCCCATGGTCGTCTTTGACCATGCGAAGCTGGAAAACGAGAGATGAGAATAAAGGAAGTATCTATTTTGTTCAGAGGACTTTCGGGCACACTTACTACTGAAAAATGTTGCCTGTATTCTTTTGAATAGAATGGGAGTAGTATCAAAATCTTTTCGCCAAGGCAATATTCCCTGAAACACAAGAAAACTAAATTTTTAATAAAAAATGTTGAATTCTCAGTCTACAGGCAGGAGAAACAATTAGATTTTAGAAAGCATTGTGCATTATCGTGACTCTAATGATATCGAGGAAATTTTCAAATTTTTATTGAGCGAAATAATTTTTTTTATGGAAATCGAATTAATTTTTGTCAATAAAACGTAAATTTGAAGATTTAGTCAAATTAATGAAATCCATTTCAGTTGATTTAATAAAAATTTTGAAAATTGCATTAAGCCAATGAAATTTTGGATTTCGTTCGTGAAAAAAAAATTGAAGACGTAAAAATTACTTTTTAGTTATTTTCGTGCAACGAATTGTTGCGATTTTTGCTGAATTTCTGGATAATCAGATTTCCAAGTCACGAAAGACCAAAGCACGTTCGGCTGTAAGTTTAAGTGCTTACTATTTTGGTCTTCTATATAGTTCGGTGTGTGTTTCCGAGGGAAAGAAGAGCGAGGGTCGCGGGATAAATAGTAGGGGAACATCGCGAAAGAATAGGGAACGTAGTAGAGAAAGAAATATTGTTGGGCGAAGGTGACTAGAAGAATATTTCTAAATAATTGGCCTTTCGGGAAATATACCTTCTCTCTGTTTGCGCTCCGATTCGAAAGTCGCGATACGTGTGCCAAAAATAATTGTTCCTTTTAGGCCGAAGCACATCGCTTGTCTCTGGAAAGATGATTGTTTCCATTCGGCTTGGATGCACCTCCTAGAAATGTGAAAAATCGAAGAGTCCCAAAACTTTGTGAATCGGTTATCTTTCTTCACGAATAAGTAAAGTCCCGCAGCTCTAATCAGACTTCGGTCATCACTTTATGCGGTTAAACTTTTCCTCGGAAGTTCTTCTGGATATTCCAAAATAAAGCTCCTGCAAAAATTCTCATGGTAACCTCGCAACCGCAAACTATGACGTCACGTTGTGCAGCTTCGCCCGGAACAGTACGTTAGACGGCGATACCGATTCGAATCCTAAAAATGGCTCGTTTTTTGTGGGACGGACCATCAGGGCAATCCTGGGGGGAAAAATTTGTGAAAATTTACAATAAACGTGAATGAGAGACTGCGAGGATTACTGAGTAGTAATTTCACAAGAATAACGTTCTCATTCGTACATCGAAACGTGAAGTTGTCGATGCAGTGTGCGTTGAAAAGCTGCGCGCGAGTTCAGGCGCGTTTTGTACCGAAAACTGTCACTTGGTCACACGTACACGGAATGCGCGTAACCGCTCTATAAAATAGAAAGAGAGGAGAAGGTGGAAGGGAAAGTAGAATTTGTGGAAAATAGGTAAAAGAAAGATTGGTCTGAACGAGGGATCGAGAATATGGTCGGTAAAGCGGTGGAGTAGTAAACCCAGGAGGTTTTCCCGCGTGAGTGAGGTTACTCGCACGGGAGTCATAAAAAATTGTCGTTCGACACTGCGTGACGAATGGGATTGTTGGAGAACTCGGAGAGATCGGCAGAGCTTTTTCCCACATGCAAGCTTTATGAACGTACATCAGACATATCTATACATAACAAACAGAAACGTTCTTCTGGCGTTCGAGAAGCATGGACGAGAGATCGTGAAAGAAAACGTTAAAAGAATGAGAAGCGACGCTTTCCACTGGATTCCGTTAAATTCGCCGCAATCTCGTTGTCTCTCAACGATTCCTAGGCATTCGTGAAACACGAGAATTTTTTTTTCTTTCAAAGCCCCGGTGAGTGACAGAAAAGTGCGTGAAGAAACATCCACCGAACTTTCACGTCCAAAAGCGAGGGTTGGACTGCGCGAGTCTTTATATATTTGAAACCGATTTGCCGTCCGAGTTTTTTCTGTAAAATTCTTCGTCTCTCCGCGCTCCGAGTCATCAAAGTATCGTTGTAGCTTCGAAAACTGTCCTCACCGATATGTCGTCAACGACGAACGACGTGAGATATAAAAAGAAAAATATCCACTTATCGATTTGATGTTTTCCTGCTTCCGAATTCAATTCTCTACCATTTGGCCCACTTTCACGAATATACGATTTTTCCAAACGAATTCGTTTCGCCATTTTTCCATATTGGAAGCTTCGATTGAAACGCCGCGATAAACGTAAAGAGAAAGCGCTCCAGTTCCCCTCGAATAACGGTGGAACTTTGCTACCGGATATCGTCAGTAAAAAAATACTAAAAAAGCTCCCTGTATCGCCTAACGCTATAGGGGCTCTTTCTTTCTCTTAGAAATACGTTTCCGTATACAGTTACACGATTAGCACTATTTACGCAACGTAAAATAATACTAATCGTTTACCAAATCTCTCGAATTTCCCCCCGCAGTTTATTAAAGCTTAGAAATCCTTCAAGAATGTGAGAGAGATACTAAAAGCTCTAGTGGGCCATTTCTGTATTCGTTAAGGTAATCCGTCAACCGAGTGAGTGCGAGAGAACTCACCGCAAAAAGTAGATACACGCCGTTCTCGGATAGCCTTTAAATTTTGAGAAAAAAAAAGCTGCATCTTCTTTTCTGGAGACATGGGAACAACTCGTAATTTATACTTTTCTTGAAATATAGAGGCTGTCGGAGAGTAACGTGTAGCACAATTTCCACTGCTACACCACCTTACGGAGGATTTTCACAGAATTTTTATTTTATATTTTTATATTTTTTATAGTTTATATTTTTATTTCACAGAATTTTTTCCTTATTTGTGGACGAAAATTTGAAATCGGAATTAGTTCACAAAAGACAGGCATTTGTTATCAAAGCTTTTTTTTGGGTTCGCCCTCTGGGACTTCGTAATTACATGCGAAAGTCTCGAGGATAAACTGTGCATTTTATAATTTTCAGGCTGGTTTTAATGTTCGTTTGTGTATTAGACTACATGAGCCATAATTGCCTTTTTTTCCTTTGAAATTTTCAAGTGAATATGGAAGATTAACAACATCAAGAGGTTGGAGTATTCAGAGTTCACAACTGGTGAAGTCTATCACGTGTGAGCAGCACAAAGGCTCGTGCAAACAATCTCATTAATTTCTTTACTCATAGCTCATGGAAGAACGGAATTTATGGGATCGGCAGAGCTTACTGCGCATTCACCTTCCACTGGTTTTTCTCTCATTATCTCTTTTACTCTGATAGAAAAACGAGTAGTGCCTGGAGTACAATTTGAATATATTTTTTTCGTCTTGTTTCGTTGCTTTATCCTTTGCTTTCTACCGCCACTTTGTTCTTCGTCGTTTGGTCCTCCTTTTTTCAATTATATTTCCGTTTTATTTCTCAACACCCTCGTCGTCCTACGAGCATGGTATATCGACTTTGCACGACTAAACTCTTGAGATCCGCGCGTGCCTCTCGTTGCACAGCGGGTACCTAACTACGTTTATATGTCTTTTTGTCTCGCAAATTTTTCAAGTCTTCCTCAGCTAGCTCGATGAATTATTCATACATTCTCGAATACCAAAAGACAATCTTCTTTTCTTTTGCCCATCTCCTTTTATTTTTTCTCCTTTCTCGACGAGAGTTTGCGCACGAAAATGTATAAAACTCTCAAGTGATATTGAAGGAGGTGATTGTCATATAAATTTAAAGAAAACTTTGCAAATTACAAATTTGCATATTGAGTTTATTGTAATGCGCCTTTTTATACTACTTTTTTTTCGAACCTCTTCATTTTCGACGAATATTAATTGGCATCTTTGCGCTGAAGCATTCACAGCTCGGGGAACATCGAAACGAAATAACATGGCAAGTGTTTTTTTTCTTTCCATTATAAAAAAATGGTTTTGCCATGGTTTTTTTTTAAATTTATTCTGGCTCTAATCGTTCTGTCGGCCATTTAATTGAATAACGAGAAAAAAAAATGCATTGCTGGTTCGATAATTAACGTGTCAATCTTTAACATGATTCTCGTCAATGTTGATTTTTGGTGAATTGGCAATGAAACATTCATAGAACGAAGGACAGAGAGCCACGAATGTCGCATTATTGGAAAATGACTTATACACTGGATTTTTAAAAAATGTCTGGGATGAGAATAATGAAAACTATTACAAACACATTGATCGTAATCTGCAGGATTATTTGTAAGCAGATTTGAGGCTTAGGTCAATGGAATTTTGAATTTTGAGATAAATTGGAAACTCTCTGTGGAATAACAGAAGAGGAAAGTGTAGAACGAGGACGTTTGTCGCACACAAGTTGAATAGAATGGTCGAGCGTGTTTAAGCAGTCCGATGCGAAAAGCTTCCTATGTAAATCGATCCTTGAAACATCGAGCTCTGGCTCGGAGAGCTATTCGGATATTTGAGTTCGACGCGCAATTCCATTTTCTATATATTATTAAACACTGATGCCGAGATCCCAACCTTGTCCTATATAAACATACCTGTGGTGTGCTCATACTCGATGTTTCGTATTTTATGCTTCGCTCACGCGTATCGGACCAACCAAAATAATGTTGAATAATAAACTTCGAAACGATAATATTCGTTTTCGAAATATAGAGATGATCACGAATTTTTCGGAGCACCGAAACATTTGACATCTAGCCGGAATTTCTGCCTAGAAAAACTCGTCCACATTTCCATAAATAAATACGCACAGAATACAATTTTTTTAACTCCAAAGTATTAAAAATATTTAATCAAAATTTAATTCACACCAAATGAATGTGTAATTTTTATTTTTACCTCACTGTGAGTTTTTCCGAGTTCCGGCACATTCAAGGATTCTGCCGGAATAGATTTCGTCCTGTGTAGGTGTCCGATGCGGACGAGGAGTGAATCAGGACCAATTCAAGGTTGCAGATGAAAAAATGACCTTCAATTTTATAGTAACTTGTCATTTTTTCAGTGAACTTTGATTAATCGAACTCGTTGGAATCAGCAAACGGTCACCTTGACCAGAAAACACCATGACCCTCAAAATAGCAACTTGCATCCGGATATAAAATTAAAAAATAAAGAGACAAAGGTGACACGATCTTTATAGATGAAAAAAGGGAATCACTACATTTTTCGTCCTGTTATCGTGGATCATTCGGTCGAAGTTTAGTCAACGTCCTCGAAGCAGGTTGCATGAAAATTCAAATGTATGTGCGCAGTAGTGCAAGTCAATGGCGTATGCTCCATGCGAACCATTGAATATACCATATATTTATCTGTACTCCATAGGAGTTTAATATGTGTTCGGGACTCTCGGAAAACGAAGTATATCATGGGCCATAAGAACGGCGAAAGTCAGACGAAAATTTATATAGCTCGAACGCTATATTTATCAATTATTTCGTTTATTCGCATGAACGATTTTTGATCGAACAAGTAAACGCGTGTTTCTGACGATTCATGAAGTTGGTAGAATTAACGAACTTGTTTTTTCTGCAGGCAGGTATCTCAAGTTTTCTCCGAATATAGGTCGGTCGATTTTTTTTTTCAAATGTTCGTCGTTAAGGCCAGCGAAAGATCCATCTGCTTTTTCCCGCGACCCCATAACCTAGCAACGACCAAAAATGGGGTTACGCCTTTTCAGATGCGCTGCAGAAGTTAAAATATCCAACAACCTATCGATTATTTTTCGTTGATTTCCATCCGCTCGTTTCCCTAGAAATGGTAATAACGTCGATAATATTCTATCAATATAGAACATCCGATTCTCCCGGGGGATGTGCGTAAGAAAAAAAATCACAATTTTTCCTCACAAAAGTGCAGCACTGAGAAGAAACTTAGTTCGATTTTTAGGGTGATTGCTGGATTGATAGAAAAAATATATATTTGAGTTCGAAATTTCGTTTATTTTTCCAGAATAGAACAAATTTGTGATACTCTTTTTTGAATTTTTTTTTCAGGTTTGCTGGTACTTTTAATGAAATGTCTGGATAACGGGGTAATGTTGCAGTTTCTGAAGCAATATGATACGATGCATCGGTATCGTGAGGGGAGATTAAAAATCTGTTCGGGTTCGTTGATTGCCAAAGAGCCACGAGTTTTCAATAACCGGAAACGAATGCCGATTCTTCAACAATAAAAACTTGACGCCCCTTTCGATGCTTCATTATTCGAGGAACTTTTGGGCTTGAAATCCTGTAATTATGGTGAGAACGGTTAACTTTATTGCGCTGGTGAGTCTCCGAACTCTTAGCAGTTGCTCTCGGAAGGCCAATTATACTTGGGAGGTCCGAGATAAATAATTGCGAGGGCGATGGTGAATAAATATGGATGCTTCGGCATAGCGCAAGTGGCCGAGAGACGTAGGATGAGGAAAATGAGGGTTCTATTTACAAAGAAAGATCACGTTGGTGCGGGAGACGTAAGAATTTAATTGTGATGCAATTGATGTTGATGCAACGGTGAGAAAATCTCGAGGGAGTCGACATGACGCTACAGAAAGGTGTTCCGTGAATTTGTGCTTCACGGAGGAGAAAACGAGGGAGAAAGCGCGGCCTTGAGCGTGCGTTAGATCCAAGTTTGTTTCTTGGTAACACGAATTGTCTTCACACGTGAATTCCCCCTGAAGATATAAACGCTGAAAAGCACGAGTATAGATATTGCACGAAGTGCAACGCATTATATCGAGAGTGTCGTGTATACTCCGGTGCAAGAAATTGTGTATGAGAAGATCTACAGAGGTAACCAGGGCTTGCATAGACACCGAGAGCCACTCGAAACTTTGGTATACAGATATAAATATATAGAGCGATGAATACTTAACATTGTATTAATATATGTATTAAATTTAAAGGGAGGAAGGTGTGGAGTAACTGTGTTATTCTTCGGCGAACTCCAGAAAGCCAGACCCTTTATATTTATCGATTATAGCGTCGGACTTCTTTGTTTCGCCTGGCGTGCGCTACGGAGTGCCAAAGTTGGCAAAGACCGAGCCTGATCTTGGGGCGAGGAAAACGTTATCATACTTCCACCTACTTTGACTTCTCATCCCTATAGTATAATATTGGCTGTTCAACGAGATTAATATACCAGTGAAAATATTATTAAATCGTTACCAAGGAGAGCATAATTCACCATAAATTATTATCAAACGTGAAAAATAAAAAATAAAAAGGCGAATTTTGTAGTGAAAGAGTCGATACACGAAATATTCTTTCGTGAATATTGCACCGCTTTGCTAACGGGGTTGAGACATAAAGAGGCGTCTCTCCAAAAGAGTACGAAAACATTGAGCCCTGCAGGTTGAAACCTCATGAGGTTATAATCACGTCCTGATCAGAATTCCCTCATCTGGTCGTCGGCAGAGTTTCCCTATTATAGTTTCCCTCTCAGAGTTTGTTCTCTCCCAAAGTTTCGCCTTGCCCCAACAAACATATTTTATCTCTCCCGTTACCTCGCCCTAGTCTTAAAGGGACTCGATCAGCTTAACCTTGCCATACTTAAATATTTTTTATCCCGGTTGATCCTGTTCTGTTTTCTGTTAGCGATAGAAACGCTCAAGGATTCATCGAATCTCCGCACTTTGAGGTGTTGGTACATGGAGAAGTGCAAACTCATGGCGTCTCATGAGAGGTGAATCGCGCTTAATCCAATCTGCTAGTTGTAAGTGGACGCCAGGAGATAACGTTATCAGCATCCGCCGTTGGCTGCTGATGTTGCTGTTGTACAAGACACACAAACATATGCGAACAGTCTATCTATTAGCTTGTGGGTGTGTGCCAGTGTGTAGATTCGAAGAAGAGAGACGGAGAAACGGGATGCGAGCAAATCTCAAGTATACAGGCAGGTCTCGCACACATCTATCGCTTAATTGCTCTCGCAGCATACAGTCTTAGACAGCGTTACCCAACGAGGTTTACAATTCATTACACTGTGCGCATCCGTAGCTAATCTCCACGTTATAGACCCCCAAGACGTTTCCCTCATCATGAGTTTGTCTCTAGAGCTGTGGTCCACGATATAATCCACAAGCAACGCACCTCTGCTTTCGTTACAATGCACAGCAGTTGTTTATCATGACATTTGAGCAAACATAACAAACTATTAATCGCCATGCATGAATTTTTTTTTCTCCTCAAAAGTCGATTTTGTTTTTCAACAATTATTTCCATTATGCAATTCATCAGCACCGCGACTTTTGCTTCTTACCGCTAACAACAGTTTTTGGCATACGCTGCTTCGTAAAAAATGGAAAGAAAAAGTTACACAGCTCCACCAAAAATGACCCACTTATCTAGAATGAGTCTCGGCTGGGCTGGAGCTTTGAAAAGTTGCAGAAATTTATATACATATATCCATTTTTGTTATATATTGGAAACACATACACAGACTCGTGAGAGTTCCTCGCAGTTTCTGGTGGATATAGGGGGGAAACAAGGGCACGCCTGGAGTTTTTCGAGAAACTGTTCGCGAGGCTTGAAACGTAGCCAATTCACACGACCCGGATACCTCCGTTCTCGTTAAATAAGACTCCATCTCGGTGTTTGAGAAGAACACAGGAATAAGCGATCGAGAACAGGAGAGCAGGAGGAAGATAAAAAGATAGAAAAACGTAGGCAGCCTACAAGAATACGAAAGAACGGACGTGAGGAATACGAAGAAGGAGCAAAAGAACGAAGAAGAAGAGGTAAAGAAGAGAGTACGGAGCCTCGCGTGCATACGACGGCTTGAGTTGTGCGAGAATCGTTGAGAGAAAAAGGTGAGTCTCCACTTTCTGGTAACTTCGCCGACAGATATTACCTCCGAATGCTGTTGATGGGCAAACAGGGGACAAGGGGTTCGAAGAGCTTTCACCAAAGATACTTATACGACATATCTCTATATAGCTTAACTGTAACGTGCCTAACACTTGCATCTCTGCAAACGTTTTAAACCACCAGCTCGAATCAATTGCACTGCGTTTTCGTGAGATCCCTTAGCTCGCGTTCGACACATTTTTCCAACGTCCCTATATATACAACTAGCTCGAAGCAACAATGCTCCAGGTCTCCATGAGTGTGCGAACTTGTGTGGACATAAACACAAATATGTATTTCGAGAATAATGTAAAAATGTCTATAGCAGAGAGAATTATTCGGTTGGCTCCGAGACTAAAGTCAAAAAATCATTTCAGGCGATTTCTCCTACTGCTCTGCTGACGCGTCTCGCGAAATAGAGACGGACCCGATGCCGAGAGTCTTCACTGTGCTGAATCTCCATTTATTCGTTACCCTCTTTCGCCCTTGTGTTTTCGGTATTGAATTATTCTCACCGATTGTTCTCGACGCCCTGGGATCCAGGCTAGAGACGAAGGAAGGGGTGGCTGATGGGATATTTAATTCACCATCTCGCGTATCATTTGTCATGCGGAGCTCACCGGAAATGAATCTATACTTCCCTTCCTCTCCCTCTCACACACACCCCGATGCATGGACATGAATGTGCATACATTGATATCCGTATAACCGGCTGACGATCGTTATCCACGGGTCGCTTAGTAACTACCCCGTTAATTCAATTAGATGCGTAAATATTCGAATGCATTGCAACTCTCCTGTGTATGCATACAGAAACATCCTCGCGAATCACGAACGATATCCGAGCATGGGATATCGAACTGCGTACAGAACGTGCATTACATATAGACGCGTCTAAATTTTTCATGCACAGGCTCATCACACGTACAAAAATATCGAGTAATGAAAAAAAAAAAAAATTCCGAACGTTCAATATCGAAAATTTGATAATAAAAGAATTGATTCAAAGTTTTTTTAATGTCTAAGCAACTCTTTTACTTATTTACAACGATGCAAAGTGCAGAAAAAAACGTAATGTACGAAATTTGTTGGTTGAAGCTAAAGGAAGTATTTAAAAAACTGATCTCTGTCGTTTTCAGCGAACCAGCGTGGTATTTATGAGACACGACGTTGCACAAGGAATTTGAGAGCTTAACACAGGAACGACAAGTGTCCGAGAACGTGGCATTGCCTTGAATGATCATGACTTGTGTGTGTGTGTTTTTTTTTAATTTTTTTTTTCGTACGTTCCTGGAAAATAGTTGATTTCCCTTCCAATAAAACAAAATAAGTTCGAAAACGTTTGCATTGTTTGCACGCTCAAACGAACGAGTGGGTTAAATTTGTCTTATCGTTGCCAAAGAACAGAAAAACGTTTTTGACACGGCGATTAGTGTACAACGTATCGTCGTCGTCACTTCCATTTTGAGTTAGCTCTGCTCCTTTCAAGTATGAAGTACATCATTTTGAGATACCTGGGGAAAGAAGAGAAAGTGATCCCGTTATCGTGTCGTATGTACAAGGGGCCGAGAACCCGTCGACTGGCACGTTTCGACGTTGCCTGTTATTTATTATTTATCGTCGTCTGTCTTTTCAATTCTTCTTCGCGAACGTTTCGTACCTTCAAATGACCAGAAAAAAAAATTATTTCACGACGTAAAACAGATAGAAATAATGTAATATACGCCGATTTACTAAACTACTCGACGGTATAGTATGGTTTTTTGATGGAAATTAGGAGAAAAAAAAAACGATGGTGAGTGACACGGGAGCTGACAAATTGCTCATTCGAAATTGCTGGCATGTTAGAGATTTAATTTCCAAAAAGATCGATGGTAATATGGCAGCGGTAGATTTCGCACTCATTCGTTGATCACGCCCGTAATATATCATCGTTATTTTCTTCTATGCATGGTGACAATACGTGCTGCACCGTTTGTTTATTCCATTATCGTGTTTGGAGGTTTACATATCATCGTTATTGAAAATCAACACTCACGCGACTAGCGTGAAGCAGCGGATCAACTTTTCAAGCCAGGAAATCATAAATTGTTTGAAGAAAA
Organism: Campopleginae sp. 14b; assembly: GCA_030522525.1. Taxonomy (NCBI): domain Eukaryota; kingdom Metazoa; phylum Arthropoda; class Insecta; order Hymenoptera; family Ichneumonidae; species Campopleginae sp. 14b. The sequence continues at coordinate 222,347 of JAPYYS010000630.1, read as the reverse complement.
TGCAAATTCTGACGGCCTTCCGTTTCTTTATCTCGTATAAAAGTTTATTTTTATTTCACTTGACGTTTATCGATCTCTATTTCATTCGCACGAAGAAGCTTCCTCCATCTGCTGGTTCTTCACGTATTGCAGATTTTTATTAAATCGTAGAGGCATCTCCATACTTCTGGAAAAAGGGGAGGACCTCGGGATTAAGCTGCTACCGAAAAGAGCCCTTTTGCGTATGAAGGGTGAAGCGCTCTTCTTCCAAGACGCTCAGAGATGGTCGTGGTTTCCTCTCCGTCTCTCTTTCTCTCGGTGTTTCATTATATAGCTAGCATCTTGGAGCCAGCAGTTGCTTTGTACATCGATCCGCAGAAACTCACACGAACAAACATCCACGCACTCACATTTTCTCTTGAGCGTTTCTCGTCGTGATAGGAATAGTTCGGGTAATAGAATAGCAAATGAAGCGATCCTCGAGATACCTCCATTATTTCTCGCCACTACACATAGTAGGAGGCAGCTCGGTTTGTAGCTAAAGAGGCTGCGGATAGAGGAATATACCACGAGATCTTGACGTTAAGAGTGAGAGGGAGTGAGACAAGTCGAATCGAGGATTCTGTATATCAGGTTTAGGGGCACGTTTTACCTCCGGACCCTCATCCGACTGTTTCACTCTTTCCTGCTGCTTTTTTCCTAATATAAACCTGAGGCATATGGAAAGGTCCGATCACCCTGGAAAAACTCGTTTCCTCAATTTCCACCCCTATGCTGAGAATATGAGAAAATTTTTTTTAAAGTATTCCATAACAACTTTTTATCAAACCAGCATTTTGGTTGAGTTATTCGAACCGTAATTAGCGTCTCCGGCTGAAAAAAGATGAACTCACTGAATTTCGTATCAAAAAGACAAAAATCTGTGCATTTGATTTATCGTTGCGGAATATAAACAACTGACACAAAAATAAAAACTCCTCCGAGTTATTTTCCAAAACAATTATTCAATCTTGTGGAAACGTTAGGAAGAGCTTGTTGCCAAAACTACAGTCTCGGAAATTGCATTGAAAATAGGAACTTCCTGTCAAGAGAAAGAAACTTCATGAAAGAAATTCAGGAGACAGAAAAAATGCAAGGTTCTTGGGTTTCCTTCTCTGGGCCAGAGATGAGCCCGAAGCGGTTAAGACCTCCGTAACGATTATCCTTCACTGTGGGGTTAATTGAGTTGAGTACTTTGTGCTAGGAAAAGTGATGCAGCAGCCACAGTAACAGAAGAATATCCGTCGACACAAGTAATGTGGCAACTTGGTCGTCTTGAAAGGGAAAGAGGAAAAAGTTCAGGGGTTGAGAGGGGATGAAAGTGTGAGAGAGAGAAGGATGATTTTGAGGTACAGGGAAGAAAAGCAGTGGTGGAATCCAAGCAGCTTTTTTCTTGAGTTCTGTGGTAGCTGCACGAACCACGCCGACCCATATTCCCATTTTCACCTGAGTTCAAGCTGTATAAGTCGTTGCTTTCATGCCCTGAGGGTGGCCGTAGTGCCAGCTTTATTTACATCGTTGCAGTTTCTCGTCCAGCTTCTCTTCTCACTCTCCCGTTGTTCGGGTATAATCCACGAGAAAAACTTTTACAACTCGCTCTTTTTGCTCTCCCCGAGTCTCCTTATTTTCATCTCCGCTTCACTCTCTTATTCCTTTCGCCCTCCTCTTTCGCTTTCTTCATCTTTATATCTGTGTCAACCGCGCAAGCTCTCGCTCGGGCTTGGCGTCTGCTTCGCAACCTTTTTCTTCTTCTTCGAACTCTCTCGCTATCCCAAATCTACGAGTTTTTGCGATTTACCAAACGCCACCTCCAAGAAAATGTAGAAGCAATAAAAAATAACACGTCGAGTTAAGAACGTTCGAGCCTCGGAATTGCGGTGCGGAAATGCCAAAAATATATTCCAGACTCATGTTTTACGCATGGATTTTCCCTGCATTCGTATCACACAGCACACTATGGAGAATAATCTTTTATTTTTATATAGTCACTCTTTTTTTTTCAACTGTATAGCTTGAGCGTTACTACTTTTTTATTTATTTATTTAAGTGAAGTTTCGAACGTTTGATTGAAAATAAAAGGCAATTTCTTATTCCGTTTTCGAGTTCATTTCATTCTCGTAATTCGATGAGAAACCAAATGATATTAATGAGAAAAAAACAATTTAGAGATCTCAGCATTCGATATTCCTGCACACATCGAAGTAGCTCGTTAGAAAAGTGGCTGATTCCCTGCAGGTGAGGTTCAAGCTATTCTTTCATGGTGGTCGTCCATTTTCCTCAGTCGTTTCGGATCCCATGCTATGGTTATTCGTCTTTCCTGGTTGAAGACCGAAGGGAGGTGAAAGCTTGCGGTGCAAGAGCTTTGCACACCCAGTATAGCTATCATCGTGTCACGTTCGGTCTGAAGGATCGCTCTTACGTCTAGAATGAGAAAATAATGCAGCGAAGGATTCCAACAGAAAAACAGACTGAGAGGAAAAGTCTGGTAAAATAAAATACCAAAGCCAAAGAAAAATCCACAGAAGGAAGGACAGGGAGAGAGAGAGAGAGAGAGAGGAGAAAGGTAATCCACGAGTAAAAAGTTGAGAAGAAAATGGAAGGGAAAAGGAGATAAAGAAAATATTGATGTCTATATCCGTAGGCTGTGTATATATATCTTGATCCTTGATATCGCATGCACGATGTTCGTACGATTCACTGGCGAAAGAGAGAGAAAGGGATTGGGTGGGGGGGGGGGGGGGGGCAGAGATCACAGGCGTGAACAGTAGAAGCGAGGGCGCGAATACTATCGTTTTGGATATATACCTTATCGCTTTCTCATATTCAGGAGGAACACTCACTCTCGACACTTTTCACTCCTCCTGCGCTCTTCAACGTCCGATATGCAGCAGCTCTCCATTCTCTGATACTGTAGACTCCTATCACTGCGTTATACTTGGATTCTTCGTGGTCTCGTCAAGTGTATTTATATATCTCTGTTGAGCGTACTTTGGAGCGTTCTTTCACTCTATTTCCCTCTTTCTGTCTCTCCCTATTCAGCGAGCCACACGAGGAGATCCGGCTTCGAAAATATATAGGACAAACTGTGCTGCATTATAACAAGAATATCGGAAATTCGATATTCAGACTCAGAGCGAAAGAGAAACAACCACGGAGATGAAGAGAAGTTGTATAAACCCTTCGTGTATGGAGATCCAGCCTTAGGTGTTTTATGAAAAACTTTTTTCACGACCTACCAAACAAATGATTAATGATACGTAAAAAAAACTTCATTCCAATCCCTTTTAATAATAATAATCCATTTTTTGTCGTCTCAATGTCGAATTAAAATTTTTATTTTCATTATATTTTAATGGACGCTCCAATATTTAAATCGAAACAAAAATCGTTACTCACACATTCACTCAAAAATATATTTTCAACGAAATTTTGTTTATGCATGAAGAAAAAAAAAACAATTTAACAACGAGATGCGAGTCTTCTCTACTGGTCGCAAAAGATGACGAGGATATTCGTCAGTTCTGATTCACCCGATTCCGGTGCTTCGTTCTCGACCGCGAATGTACGGTCATCGAGCTGTGTGTCGAAATTTTTGACAGGATATCCAACTCGATTGAATCGAGGGAAATGAGGACGAAATTTCGGAAATAGGGATCGATTAAGCGTGCAACTATTGTGTGAAATTGATTTTGCGGCAACGGCTGACCGATGGTGTCATGGTGTGAAAAGAATTACCGTGTGGTATGAGATAACGCTTTGATAGCTTGTCATATTACCCGTGTCCGAAACGATCCGACGCAGTGAGCTCTGGTTCGAATTCGCCGGATCGAATATGTGCGATGTAATATAACGTGTTATTATCGGGATGAGGTGGCCCTGTCTTCCGGGCGATGGTGTCTGTGCAGAGTCGAATAATGCGTATGCATATATTTATAACACGAGTATATAACGTGCGAGTTGGTAAACAATAGCCCGGTATATGGGAAACTGTATTACGCGCTTGTTATTGGTTGTTACGCCTTTTTGTTTGTAAAGGTTTGTTGTCCGTATGCGAGGATGGTTTGTGGATGAATGTTTGTTCGTGTCGATGTAGACGAACCATGACGACCTGCTCGTCGGGTGGGCCAGGCTATTGAATCTAGATTTCCATAATATCGATCGGGTAGAGATGAAATAACCACCCTTCCTCTTACATCGCTGTAGCTTAACGTGCTCGTGTGCTCGTTTCTGTGTGTGCACGCGTATGCATAACTCTTCTCCGTATAAAGCATGCAACAAGGTGCAATCGTGTGGGCCTTCTGTCCACAGTTGTGCACTTTATATACGTACACGAGAGTAACCGATGGTAGATACACATCAGGCAAAGCTTCCGGGCATCTCAAAAGGGCTCCAGGGTCACTGGGATTTCGGGAAATCTGTCAGAGATGGAAATTCACGTATAAAGACGATGTCAATCACGTTGGAAAGGTCTTGAAGACTTGCCTTTACTTTAAACTCAATATTTCTTACTCACTCGTCTTCATGAACCTCCCTCCACTCTCCCAAACGTCATGTCACATATGTACAATATATTCTCATGTCTGTGAGCGAGCAGATTGTGTTTATTGATTTCCGATGGTAAACGCTCGTTCACGACACTCTCCGCGCTTACAGTCTACGACCTATAGCTTTTTGAATATCTATAGAAACATACACACGGAATACCCATAGGTGCGTGACTCTGTGTACGTGCTCGTCTGAGCTTTGCTCTGTAGACGATTACGTTCACACAGACTTTCTCTCATTCCCTCTGTTGTTTTCTCCCCACGTAAAAACATTCATCCCTGTGTATGTATTACGTGGTTCATTGCGAAAGGCAAGAGCTCTCCGATGCCAAAGTGTCCTCCTCTCTTTTTCTCGTACTCGTCCAACTTTGCCGCGAGCTGAATTTCTCCCCCATACACCGGAAGAAGGACAGACCGAGAGAGAGAGAGAGAGAGAGAGAGAGAGAGATTCGAGTTCAACGCTTTTATCGCGGCAAACTTGGACCATTCGTATTGTCGTCTCGCCGCTGTGGTACCAGGAGCCAATGACGCGAATACAAAAGTTACGAGAAACGTAAGCAAAACCTGCACACATCGACGACGCTCTGCCCAGTGATCCTTGATTCACTGCGAGCATTTTTATTGCTTCACGCTGCCTATAACTACGAAATATAATTTCATGCAAATCCAACTTTTGATGGGCTGTTTGTACCACTTCTTTTTTTTATGCGAGTCACCATCACGGATGCCAATCATCTGTTTCGTCCAACTTTTTCTCATCCTTACGAAGCTTCGCAGCGCTTCAATTATAAGACGAATTTTATCTTACAGGATTCCCAATTTTTGCACTTTGCAACTCGAGAAACCATTTTCTCTTCACTTTTTTTTTCATTTCCATTTCATCTCATATGCAAGGAATTCTCATTAAGGAGGATGCTCGAAATAAAATTAATTTTTAGATTTCCTCCGGTACTATGCCTAGAAAAAGTTATAATTCAATTAAATTTATCGATAACGGCGTAGGAATCAGAATTGAACGTGTAAAAAGTGACTATGAAAAGTCAACAGGACGTCAACATTGAAATTGAACAAATTCTGCATTTTTAATTATGGTGTCAGATATTTATCGATTCTTTTTGGTGTTGAACCATTGGCTACTTGGCTCATGTGATGGAAATACCGCGTCACACTGTTCACAGGGTTATTATCGTTGCTTATTTATTTTATTTTTTTTTCGAAATTTTACGTTGATCGAAAACTGCTGTTTATGCGATTTAAGCGACGATCACCCAGTGACAGTTTTGATATGTTTCATTCTGGCGTTCATGTCTAGCCCGGAGAGACAGTGGGAGAAGGTTTTTTTTCGAAATATTAATATTATTAGTCCCACGAGCGATTCTTGATAATAAATATTTATGTATGTCCGTGAATAGACCAAAGTTATAAGGTTTCAGGGGTGACGAAGAAAAAAATGTTTAAGCTCGATAATTCTGGATAGTTTCGGGTCACAGAACGTACGGGAAACAGCAGAGGCGTTATATGTCGTAAGCTGATGTTTTATGATGGGGGAAGCCTCATCTGGGAACTCTGTCGCGTTTTAGGATTAAATCCGTTTGTACTTTGAGTTCGATGCAGGAAAAGCTTGACTGCCCGTATGCGATGAACTAATACGCTTATATATAGGAATCCACAGACATATTCATACTAATATACGTTCAAATCGGTTGAGCGTATGTTTGATAGCAACTCGAGCACACACTCGAGTTGTTCAGTAGCCGGAATAGACTGACGAGCTGGAAAACGTGTTTAAGTTCGATTATATAGCAGAATAAATCTTCCGAGGCCTTCGAGCTTTTCCACACGAAACTGGACGCGTTTCCAATGGAAGGTTGGATTTATAAATTAGTTTTAAAATGGAATGAACATCGAGTGAGATCGGAGACGGTTTTCCAGGTGATTTTTTTCGTATTAACAACGATGAACGATATCCTGGAAGGTCTGCAGTCGTTCCATGTCTTTCAGTTTCGCGCAGAATGGCCTGTATGGTATGTAGTGTTTCTGTACATATGTCAAATAGGTGATGGTATCGTCACGAAAGGATTCAGACTTCAGTGGAGCGAACGAAACCGGTGGCGTTTCAAGGGAGAAACGAAATGAGGGGTAAAGGGAGAAAAAAACCGAAAGTGAGAGGTCAAAGAGTCAAGCTAATGCTCGAGCAAACGAACGTTGCTCAGTGACTATCTCCTTGCACTGCATGGTTCGGTGTGTCTCGAATCCGATTACCCTCTGTCGTTTCTCGCGACCTAAAGTTCGAACATGCTCATGGCTTGACCGATGCTCCAGTGGTTTTTCGAACGTTTTGCCCAATACCTGTAACCTCGTTTCTCACCCCTTCTTTACAATGTTAACAGACACATACACACATATAGCATACATGAACGTGAGTGTATTGCCGATACGGACACGCCGAGACGGATCCATGAAGGAAATTCTGTTTCACTGGCATATTAACTTTCCATTTCGAGCAGCTCTCGTCTGATGCACCTCGGAGAATACTTTATCAAGTTTCTGTAATTGCTGTAATGTATTCAGAGCTGTACGACATGGAAACTGTAAAAAAGGAATTAATTGTGTTTTATATATAGATCCAAAACCGAAACGACGTTGTCAATTTTCTCGAGTCATTTTCAACGAGGATCGATATTTTTTGATGATACGTCAATAAACTTTCGCCAAATTTATCAGATTCATCTGCCTCAACGAATTTTTCCATCGTCTGGATTAATTCTCTCGAAAATTCGACTTCGAGTTGAATCAAATGACACAAATTAAATATAGGAAGAAATATTCATTTCCACAACTGCGTCAAAAAATTAGTAAAAAAACGGATCAGGCGCTGTAAAAGTTTTTGCTCCCTCCTTCATTCGTAAACTTTATTGGATGTCCGCGTCTGATGAATCACGGGTCGTTACCACGTTACCACGGGGATATACGTCCATACATTGATGTACATATCTACTAGTGCGTCAACGATAACTACTAGCGCCGGTGCGTTCCGTACGCTTCAGGTGCCGCTTTAAGCCAACGAATGCATCCATCGATTTGGTGGAGTTCCGAGAAACAAACACACGGAGCTTGTATATACGGCCTAACGTCGTTTCAACGCTTTAGCATATGGGGTGCCAGAAAAGGATGCGGATAGTCGCACATCGAATGGAAATGATGAGAGAGTTCGAAGCTTCCCTTGTCGTTCTCGCGTGGAATATTTGTTCAGTTACATCGGGCGTGAACATGGCGTGAATCGAGAACCCGATGTTGCTTCTAACTTATACATAAACGCGATAGAGGCAAATGTGTGCGCACTATGCGGCTGTGTGTGTCTTCGTTGTTATGTGAAAACCAGTCGCTTCTTGCTTTCTCGCTCTCCCTCTTCCCCTAAACATGCCCATCGTTCCTACAAGATCGATCCGATTCCATTAATTCGTTTCTGATTGACGTGACGCTTTGCCCCAGAATGCAAAGTCTCTCGATCGCTTTCCGAAGGCGCCCTCCTCCATACACAAAACACCATCGATATCAATGACATTTTACCAACACGTCACACACTTCGTGTTATGACGAGGGTCAGCTGGCTCCGTACGTTTTTCCATAATCGATCAATGATGACACATTATTGATTCGAAAATTTTAGCATATTGGAGAATTGCAATGTGCCGAACCACATGACACTCACCTATCCAGGGATCCAAGTTATCATGTTTCATTCTTAATTGGAGATGAAGTGTATTTTTACAACAACAAAAAACATAAAATAAACTTTTTGCAACGATGAAATTCTACCACGGCGAGACCATCGAGGATTCGAGTGTTTTTCCATTAATTGTGTGTTTTACCAGAAAAATTAGGCAAAGAAGTGATTCTTTCTCTGACAAGTTGAAAAATCTTCTGCGGTGGAATTTTCATAACGATTTCCTACCATCCCGATGTTTTGAATTCCCGTATGAGGGATGTGAAGATTAGTGACTTTGATTTTTTTGTTTGCTCTACCTGCATGATCAATTCTTGTCACTTTCGATATTTGGGTGAAAAAAAATGGTCCAAGCTAAGCGTATAAGGCGTAAACGTGCAAATCCACTCGACTGGACGACCAGGCTCGTCCATCACAGATTTCTGCATATAGAATGTAATATCTCGGCAAAATATGCATTTCAAATACATTTCGATCAGTGCGGGATCGTGAGATTTTCTTTCACGAATGCAACTCATTCTCGCTCTCACTTCCTTACTCTTTTCATCGGAATCTCATATATTATTTTTTAACATGCGACGACGATTTTCAGGACCGTGTACCGATTGTAAATGCCATGAAATAATCCTCAGGAATATTTTCGCCGGCGGACAACGACAGGGATAAGCTATAAACTGTCTCTCCTATGGAGTCGAGAAGCTTTCAATTGTCTATTTGGGAAGCTCGTCCGAAATTCAGTTCGTCGAGTCGGACTATCACGTAGGAAAATCGAAAACTCAGAATCCAATAAAATTTCGCGGTCGTTGTAAATAAAGGGCATGTACGGAAAGGATTAAAATAAAAGAATAATCGATTTTCTTTACGCCCCGCACAGTGAAAACTCTGCGAATTTATCGTGTATCGATAATTTTCCGATATTGATTCTCCTCACGTATAGAAAATTTGTCTATGACTGAAATATTGAGTTTCATCGGTCCAGAGCTCGGGCAAGTTTTCATCGTTCGTTATTAATAGCGCGATAAATTCTTCAATCGTAGCCGAATCGAAAGATGTGTGGAAAAAAGTATTTTCACATTCTTGGAGTTAGTTTCGTTGAATAAATCTGCGTGTAAAGTAAAGAAGAAAAAGAGATATAATTCAGAGAGCTGACGTGGGTTTGCTACTCGTAACGATAAGACTTCAACTTGTATTCTTTACGATTTACACGATGCTTCGGGTTGTTGTTGCGCTACGACTTCTGGCGGGCTTTAGGCATACGATAGTGAGCGTTCCACTGTTCTCTATCTCTCTCCTTCTCTCTTGCTTTCTCCTATTTCACCCTGTAACACATAGTAGCAATAGCAGCAGGGGATCGTCCAGACGAAGATACGATCGCTTGCTATTTACATTACAATGGTAAAGGTCTACCCCTGCTAGCAATAAAATGTATGTTGGGTGGCCACCTTTTACAACCTCTGGTGTAGAACCTTTTGCTATGTGTAAGAGCGAGACACACAATGAGAGAGTAAGATAAAAAGAGAGAGAGAGAGAGAGAGGGAGAGAGAGAGAGAGAGAGAGAGAGAGAGAGAGAGAGAGGGAGAGTGTTAGAAACAAAAAAACAACTAAGTTTAATGTCACGAATCTTTCAAATACAAGAAAAGTGTATCCCTGAGGCATTTTTGATGCTTGAAACTTGATGTCATCGACAAAACAACTTTCCGCCGATTACCAGACAAAACTATTTTTGCAATCACGTTCTCCGGATGTTTCAATTCACGAAATTATCGTCCAGACAGTTTCCAGGCAATGACAGTAAGAAAAAAAAATAAAACGTAAAAATGTACTGATATAAAAAGAACGCTGTTCCACCGAAAGCAACGCAGTAGCCCAGGAATCCGTTCGAGAGCTGTGCTCCAAGCTTAATTAACATCTCCAACGATCGTCTCGATGTTCTGCATCCTCTTGTATTCGCTCAGAACAAAGTTTAAATTTGCAATAATCCTTAGTATTTATTGAAAACTCAATTGAACATAAAAATCATGCCATTTTCGAGTATCAGGATCTTTATATCGAAACACGTTTCATACGAGGGAGTGTATCACACGATCGTGTATATATATATATATATATACAACGTGCTAGTTGATTCACTGAATTATTTTACAAGCTGACTCGTTCGATACGCACACCTGTTTTCGTACGAGACCGGGTGTGGAAAGCTATGTCGTAAAATACCTTACATATATGAGCCACCGTACGGAACTATGGCTTATATTTATATATGGAATTTTGCAAGCAGGACGAGTGGATTGTCGCTTTGACTGTGAAGCACTCGCCTCTGACTACTGAATGGTTGGTTACATATGTATGTGTGCATAGACGTACACGTAGGTATTCTTGTGCAAATGTGTGTGTGTGTGTGTGTGTGTGTGTGTGTGTGTGTATATATATATAAATGTGTGTGCAGTGGGCTATGTACTATACACTATGAAGGCATGTACCACGTCACGTGCTTGACCACTTCCGACAATGCGGGTATTCAGCGTAATGGCGTACTTCACTCGATTGTTGGGCGACTCGTTCTCTAACTTCCTTATCACATATGCAACCTTTATTTCTATGCTGTAATGGACCTTTGTCTATTAATGCATAGCTGCAGAAAAATTCAAGGTAATATATCTTTTTCGTACCAACAGGCTTCCCTTCATTTTCTTCTTTGCTCGTAGAGCGCGCACCGAAAACTCAATTCTGACAATAACTTGAATGTTTTTTTTTTTTTTTTTCAGTTCAACTTCATTCTACGAAGACTAATCATTTGTAATCGTGGATGAGAATTCGTGCGGGAAAAATAGTTTGCAGGAATTCGTGATTAATTTTCGAAAATTAATCGAATTTCCATGGAATATTGAGATCGGAAGGTGCAAAATTTTAATCGAAATCCAAAATCTACTGCATGAGCTCGTTATTTCTTTGTATTCCCGTACATTCGAAATTGTACAACGTGAAATAACGTTTAAGAGCTTGTTCTTATTTTTCGTTTAATAAAAAATCAATTTTTGGTTTTACTTTTTTGTCTTTCTTGATATGCATTTGGTGAATGTGATAGAAGCATCAGCGATCAGCGAGGATTTTTTTTTTTACTAAAAAAACGTGAACATGTTTTTTCTTTCCTGTAGAATTAATTATCTTATCAGTGTTATTCGATCGGCAGACATTCCACTCGTCAGAACATGATTTATTGGGGGGAAAAAACTTTTTATTTCATCTTTGGTTGACCCGTAAGGAGAGATTTTAATTTTTTGACCTTTAACGTGAAATCAATTAAGAACAGTACCCTAAGCATTATAAATTGTTCACGAAGCATAATGGACGGATACCGGAAAAATTAGCGAAGGTACGTTCGGCAAAACGAGGAGAAGTGGAATCGTGCTGCTCTCTCGTGTTTTCGATCAACCTCTAATTACAATAATGAAAAACCTGGACGCGCTATTGGCAAGCTAAAAAATTAAACTCCATCAGCAGGAAACAGCGAGGTTGAGACACTATCGACAGGTTAGGTCGAGAAAATTATCGGGATCTGACTAATGAAGCACGTTTCGTCGAACTCGACTGCTGGCTTCAGTTTTCCGTCAAATTCAATTTTCCTTGCAAGGGAATGGAAATTCCTCAAACTGGGTAAAACGATGGGAGGCTACACAAATCCAGAAATTCTCATGAGGCGACGGCTCCAATTGTTTACATCTGTGGTTTCAAAACTCCTAGGCATAGTCGATGCGGTGAACATATGATCAATATACGGCGTTCGGTTGATTCGATTGATCCACGATATCGGATTAATAATTGGTTGAGTTAAAATTGACGAAACGTAAAATCAGTATCGAACTATCTCTGCTAAAAGTTACGAACGAAAACCTTATCTGCTCCTTCGTTTCCTCTATCCGTCGTTTTGTCAATATTTTATTTGCAGTCACTTGGGCAAAACTCCAAGTTCTGAACAGCTCTCTCGGGGCAGAAAAAAACATTGGGAGTTCGAGATGAAAATATAAAAGTCAATGTTCCAGAAATCTTCGGAGAAAAATCGTTCAGAGGATAACAAATTCATGATCTTTAATAATATGAAAACGATTATTGATTCAGATCCCAATTTTTTGTGTGTCAATGGATCGAACTTTCCATTGAATGTTCCATCATTTTTGTTTCGTTACACCAGTTCTTTTCTTTCATTTCATGTACAAAAGATATTTATGCGAAACAAAAATGTCCTATTTGAGGGAGACGGCGGATTAATTCCGAGGGTGTTCTTGAAAAGATGAAATCATTTGGTCAGAGATTTACTGCGGACATAATTTGATTTGGAACGTCGATAGGATGGTGCAAAGAGAGAACACGACGGGCTTGGGTGGACCTTCTTAGACATTGGTGCATTACGCGTATATATCAATACGAGGTATAGAAGCCGCACGTTTACCGCAGTTTCATTTCCTGAAACATTAATGTATCCGGACCTTTTCGACATAAACTCACATCCTAAGTCATCCAAGGGTGAGTACATATAGCCTTGGTCAGATCCGAGGTCACACACAGCGCTATGTTAGCGAAGTTAGCGACAGAAGGTTATCTCCGCTTGAAGTAGACGAAAGCAGAGACTCCGATAAAATTTTATACGCCATTCTACCAATAGTTTCTCGGCATGAAGGAAAAACTGCACGGAAATGGCGCAGGCAGGAAATGAAGGGAGAAAAATACTCGGGCGTGAGAGAAATTTTTTAATTTTCTTCCTCGGAATATATATAGTTAAAAATGGATGAGACTCGATTCAGCTGGCGTTATTTTCTTCTCTCTTGCTCTCTTTGATGATTTTTCCCGTAAAGCTTGGGAAAGGGGCTGAGGATAAATTGCTGAAAACCACACCTGCTCGAAAGCCTTCGGGCTTTTTCAACGTCAGACAGCACCCTGTAATAATGAGGAATAAAGTGTGCGATAAAGTGATTAAGAATGTTGAAGATGTGATACCAACGAAGCGATGTTTTCTCTTTTCCATCACAATTATTTATTTTAATGAGTAATGAGCTTCGTTTTGGTCGACTGGGCCGAGTCGATGTTATATTCCGTCCTTTCGCATTTATAGGAACACATTGTGATATTAATTTCAGCGTAATTACATGTACGAACACCCCTACGAATCCCAAACGATCCTCTGATGAGAACATGGACTATTCGTACGATATCTCCAATTAAAATAACGACACTTTTATGTGCTCTCCAAATATCGCAATCCTCAACACTGAAATTGTCGATAGTTCATCAAGTTTTTATCTTCCCTGGTTTATTTTCCTTCGCAATAAAAAAAAAAAAAAAAAAAAAAAAAAAATACGATAATTCTATTTATTTTTGGATAATGCTGACCCAGTCGTTTTTTTCTAATATACACTGCGTCCTTTTTGTATTTTATGATTCTCGGTACAATGACGTTTTCGAAATTACTGACACGGCGTTACCCGCTCATCGAAAATTGCTCAACGAACCCACTAACCGATTGTGGACGATTGTTTTCGTCGGAACTTCGCGTGAAAATATATTTTCATTGAGCTTCGAGGTTCATCAAGATTCGATGCAGGGGAACTGCTGATTTGTCACATGGACGGTTAAAGTTAATGGTTAATCCGGTAGTGCTTCCTTTACGGTTGGGATTCACCGAAAAGTTGAACCTAATCGCAAACAAACTCGGGTAATCTGGGTCGGGCTCGAGCGAAGTGCTCGTAAGCATTTCGTATGGCTTATCGCAGGGGATTACCCTCGAGAGACTAACATTCGAGGTCCAAATATTATATGTATATATAATGGATAATGCGCAGCAGGGAAATCGTACCCTCTCTGCGGTAATGAGAACGAAAGATAGTCATTAAAATGGTGTGTGCGAGCAAGAAAATAAAGAAGAAAGAGAGAGTGAGAGAGGAATTCGTCGCAACTCACGGTGAGTCATACAATACGTATCTGTATGTATAAAGGCGAAAAAAAGTGTAGAGTAAATTGGTCCGATGGTGCACAGCCGGAGCTCTTGTTGCATCCCCCACTCTCTCCTTTTTCCGATATCATGGTATTCAACTAGTGCACTTGTCGTGAAAGAGAGACCACAATTTTCCCCAATCGACGAAGCGTACTCGTTTCTATGTATTCTGATACACACTTGCTCCGTATATAAATAATCAACATATATAAATATATGAGAGTCGAAAAATTGATAGGAAAAATTCTTCACACCGTTTTTTCTTTGATCGAAGTATTTTGAAAATGCTTAACGCTTTTTTTCTAGCCCTTACTCCATTTTGCATTTAGCTCATTACTACGTATTCGACGGAACACACTTTCTATTTTTCAAACACCAGAATCGAACGCATCGACTGATTATTTTTATTTATTTTCAGCAGCGACTAACTTTTATTTCTTGCTTCATGCAACGAGAAGAAAAGCAAATGGAGCGTGATTGTACTTTGAAAAATATTGTTATTAATGCCTCAGAATCAAAGAGTCAGAAACTCACAGGTTCGTCATAAAAAACGCGACGTTTTCAAGGGCAATTTAGTAAGTTTTGTAAAAGAAGGTTCTTTGATCTGCTGCACTTTTTTTTCGAGTGTTTCTTCGCTGCCAACGTGCCTTTCGAACTCCGTCAATCGTGTGCGCTTCCATCAATCAATGAAGCTTCTCCACGTGCAAAAATATGTGAAATCCATCATGGGGGTGGGCAAGATAACGAGGGGTGAGTCTATGTTTACGAGCTTTACGAGTCACGTTGCACTCCCTGTCACTTTTGAGGTTATGGAAATTTCCACTACTAACGTTTGCCTTGTTGGGCTACGGAGGTTTGAATGATCGATTGATCGATCGTCGACGTTGCAAACGAAGTGTTTCGGCGCCTGGGAGGAATCACAGCGTTCATCGTGACGGTATTCTCCCAGAATCCTCTCAAAATAGTTAAACATTTGCCTCGTATTCATTCTGAGCGTGAACCGAGTACAAACTTCAATATATTTTCTTTCTTCCCCTTATTTCGACCAGAGGATCGATAATAACTTTGCGGTGAAAATAAAAGAGTCAAAAGTGACACGAAAAAAATTGCCATTATAAAAAAAAGGTTAAAGGGAAAAAGCGAAGGAGAACAGTGAGTGCAACACTCAGACGTAGAACCTGGGGCTGTAAGTAGAAATGGCGAGTATTCAGCCAGACAGAAAGAGTACGAGTGTGAATGCCTAATAAAAACCAGTCGAAATAGCATATGTTCGGAGTGATGAAGAAGGCTGGGAGAATAAAAGAGGAAAGTGGAATGAAATGTGAAAAAAGAAAGTGGAGAAGAGAGAGGGAGAGAGAGACAAAAAGAAAGGGGGAGCGAGAAAAATAAATAGCGAGAGAAAAAGGAAGAGAAGGAGTGAAGAAAAATGCGGTGAATCGATCGAACCCGATGCGAGTCGGCACTAAATGTGAGCGTGTCAACAACAAAGAAGGCTTGCTGCGAAAAGTGTCAGATAGAAACGAGAGACAAGAGGCAACTGTATATATACATATTTTCACGTTATTTTTCCTTGTTTTTGTCTCCCTCCCTGTCTCTTTCCTCACACGTATTTTTAGGTAGGTGTGCATGTGCTAGTAGGGTACGTTTTTTGCTACTGCATAGTTTGCAGTGCCAGCTCGATCGAAGCTTTCGACGTTCACACCTTCAAACCCAAGTACGGCTGTTGCGAAAACACTGAGACCTTGCAAGATGAAAAGCTGCATCATTGAAGACATACGATAGACGTTCACACGACTTTTGATAACAAACATCCAATGTGCCGTGAAGCTTCATGCAAATATGGCTATTATTTTCTACAGAATTACCAAAAATAATGTTTTCGACCGGAAACTCCGTAGCTTAACATTATCATATCGAAAGCTCATCGTCAAACAGGATTTTTTTGATTGCGATCGTTTAAAATTTGTATTTTATTTATCCTTAGGCAATCGATTCAATTAGAACTTTGGAAAATCTATTATTTTCAAGTGAGTAAGTTCCAAAATGTCGAACCAGCTTTTTCGGAACTTTTTTATTTAAATCGATTGACCGTGACAGTCGTTAACGATTCAAAAACTTCAGCAATCATTGCTTAGGTCAATACCATCGTTACGAACCAACAAAAACTGTTATCTAAAAAAAAATCATGTAGGAATGAACGAAAAAAAACGAGGAAATTCTTTCAACTCGGAAATATACAGTGATATAATAAAATGAGGGGATGGCCTTGAGTTTGGACAAAATTTTTATGTGCAGAATGTAACCTTTCATGAAAGTAGAAGAAAATTAATAGTTTTTTTTTTTTTTTTTTTCAAATAAAAATTTGCATTCTGCAGCATAAAATTTGTCCGCAATTCAAGGTCATTCGTTGCTATTTTGGAACGTTAATTGTTTAATTTCAATCCTCCGCGAGGAGTGAAACGACAGTCTCATAAAAAAATTATAACATCGTACGACGCAATATCCTCGTCTGCGATATCGTTAGCCTCGTACGTCTCGATTGAGAATCATAACAAAGCTTTGCAAGCGGAGCTCGTTACTTTTTTCATAGGAGCTTTAACACTCGAGCTCTTCAACCATGAGCTAGGGAATTTCTTTGAAATCTCAAATGCACGTACCCTCTCGCGTTCTATTGTACGCTCAGAGAATTTACATCACGCGTAATCTAATCTCCTTGAATACGATTTATAAACTCTCTAAACTCTCGTCTCCACTGTAAGTGGCGCTATAGTCGCTCTTATTAAAGCTCCAATTGCGAAAAACATTTCGAAATGTTTTTTTAATTTATTTTTTGCGTTTTTTAACAATTATTTTCTTCAAATATTTTCTATATTATTGATTGCAGGATGTAATTGAAGATTTCTTGTAAAAAGGATAATTTCAGGCAGAATTGCTTTTTGTGTTTCTCCGATCCGACAGCGTACCAAAAAATCTTCGAATTTTATAAGCAAAATTAATTCGATGGATTTTGGTTGATCGCATCGAAGGAGCAGAGTATTCAATGTCGAAATTCCAATTTTTCGAGTTCCATAATTAGGATGCGGGAGAAACTATAATTTGAATTTTTCTTCCAACGTAAATCCAGCTCTGTCGATTATGATGAAGAACTTAGAAACTTTTTTAGGATCAAGCTGAGCGTTGAAAGAGTAGTAGATATATTATGAATTAAAAGGACTTCGATCGTTATTAAAAGTTATAGCGTCAAGTTTCTCAGGGAGAGAGGGAAGTGTCTGCCCCACCGGGGTCACGAAGGCTGGAGTAGGGGATGACTGCTTTTCTTGTGACCCGCGTTCGTTTTCAAGAGAGGACTCTCGGCTCTCTGCTGATGTGCTTTACAGGGAGGTCAAGAAGAGGGTGCGGTTTACCGAAACTTTTCAACATCGTCGGGAAGCTTTAGGTATATACGTTGATTGAGTATAAAGAACGAAGCTCGAAGCGCAGTGATAAACTGGCTCGTGCAAACCCAAAGACGTCGCGCTATTCGAGTGAAACTCGAGCGATCGTCGTCGTAGGCCAGCGTGATAGAACGAGAGAGGGAGAGAGAGAGAGAGAGGACATTTTGCTTCCTATCGATCCTAGGAAATTGAATATATCCCCGTCATCGTCGTGATCGAAAGTCCGTCGCAGTAATACTTTTCTAGAGTCATCATCGGGCGACACAAACCGTCTCATCGTAAACGGAATTCTCGGCGTTTCTTCCCAAATGGGACTGTGATACTAGCCGCTACGCTCGTTACGACCCAAACGAATTCATCCTTTTCTCACGAGCACTAAAACTTGTGTCTCTTCCTCTTTCTCCCTCCCTCTGTTTTTCTGTTTTCGACGAGACCATCCCTGAACGATCACCCAACCACGAATCGGTCTTCCCCAAAAGGCTGTTCAATTTATAGTCACAAACTTACGATGAACCCATTCACCATTGTCGGTCACCACTGATACGAATTATTCAGAGAATTGTTCGCTTCGATGATTCCAGAAACCGAAATTCCGACGTTGTTCATAAATTAGAAAAAGGGAAACCCGATCTTCTTCGGCTTTCATAAAATCCCAATAAATATTGAGCTCTATTGTTGTGATTGAGTTTCCAAACAGAATCACTATTGAATATCAAAAAATCACGGCTCAAAATCGTTTGAATTCGATCGAAGATGAAAAAGCCATGACAAGTATCATTAGGTGATTAGATAATGAAAAAAATGCAATTTCATAATGTTCGGAATCATAATATTGAGACACCTGCATTATTTTTAAATGCAAGGACCACCATGAACCCCATACAGGGGTTTTATCGTGTAATTCGTTATCACTTCGCGATATTTATTAATTTGTGACGATCTTATAGAAAGTTGGTCATAAAAAAAGGTTCAGAATGGGCGAGGGTGAGGGAAAGACATGTTGACAGAAGTTTTTATGGGATCTTCACTGCTCCATAATTTTTTGTCATGGAATATTGAGAAACGTGATATTTTTTATTGACTTTGAATAACACACGTAGGAACGGAAATGTTATGGGGATGAGATTGTAGAATCGGGACGATACAGGCGATCGCATCCTTTCGCTACCTTGGCGTCGAATAAATGTTTTTCCAAAGCCCTGTCGTGAAAACGATGGGATCGAACGAGTTCAGGGCGATCCACACCTGCGATGCTGGCACCGAGGGGCCCATGAAAATAGAGAATATCGAGGAAACATCCTGAAGTTGCACTGGCAAAGTGTGTGTTTGAATCTCACGCGAATCGGATAACGTGTCACGCGAAGTTAGATTGTTCTCTTTCTACCCACGTTGTTTTTATGCTGCTCTTTTCCTTCCCTTTTCCGTTTTTTCCTGTGCGCTGTGGTACACACGTTTCTCTCTATTCTCCTGCTGGACCTTAAACCGTTCAAGTAGAAGCGGCACAAGTTCACAGAGACGTTCTCTCGTCCTGCTCGCTCTCTATACAGCTCTTCTCTCTCAGACTCTTTGCACATTTCTTCCTCACGAGGGATGGATTATTTGTCACAATTTAGGTTATCGATGCTCTCGAGATGCTCCCCTTACCAAGCATGTTACTTCGTACGTCATATTTATTTTTCCCTTCGTACATATGTATTTTCCTTCACGTGCCACAGGTCATGCTGGTAAATGGAAACATTTCGCGCCTGTCACATATCTCATGCATGATCTGTACATATGATTTATTTCGATCCATATTTATACGCTCGAGATCGCCCATAAACATCGAACAATGGCTTGCTCGACGCTATTTCTTCTTTATTTCCGAGAATCGAAGCTACCTTGGCTTTTCAAAACCTCGTACGATATCCTTGAGTCATATTCATTTCTGTCAATGCTCCAATACCAATTTTGCGAAAACTAAACGTTGTATATTATGAATTCTGAATTTTGACATTATCCTGAGACTTTTGATGGCTTTTCTCAAAATTCTCGAAACGGTTTAGCACAATGTGGGATATGATTTGTATGCGCACGGTTACTTTTTTGAACCCACAGCGATATGCCGTGTGGTCGATACAGCTTCAGCGATCACCAAAGTTGATCCACCCCGAGCGATATCGAGTCGTTTTCTTCATTTATGATTGTGTTAATTATTCTAATGGAAAAGATAATTAATTTACTAGGACGAAACTTCCACGAGCAGTGCGAATGTTTATAATTATTTTTATCAATTACTGTACGGGATTCGATGCAGTTAATTCGCACGAAACTCGTTTGAAAAGATTGCAAACTTTTTACGTTTTACATTATCAACTGTACAGCAAGACCTCGATTTTGTTTTTGTAATATGCAGTAGCCGTTGGCCTAAAATTATCGGAAGGTAGGTCAGGAAGGGCCAAAAGGGACAGATCCTGCAGTTGCCATCGGACAAATTAATGTCAGGGTTCTCTTTTCCTTGTTCAACGATCCACAATCAGGGGTTATGTAAAAGCATTGTTCCATATTCGTTCGGTGCAGTGAGGTGTGTAAGCGAAGCCGGAAGAGCGATTATTCATGTCGAAATCATTGGCCGGCGTATTGGCCAAAAATCCGTTTCACTGGGTCATACATTTTGTTTCACAGTTTTGGTCGGACGAATATTATTCGGAGCTATATATGAAAGATTTTTTCAATTTAAAAAGGGTGAGAATCCGGTCAAGAGGATTGTGGGCTCTTTCAAGAATTATATCAAGTTCCCGTGTGTGGATTTTTGAAAGCGTCGTAATTATTTTTCTTCACTCGTCGTTCGGGTCGATGGAAATGCATTTATTCTGGGCTACGTTCATTGTCCGAGAACGGTATGTAGCAGCAAAGCAGAGCGAACGCAAAACTATGGATTCCTCGTTAAATGTGAGGCTTTGTTCGTCGATTCGCGAGCTCGTCGAAAGCATTTTGCCCCAGAGGGTTCAAGCCACGGGGCTAATAAATTTTCTACGTTAAATGCCTTGGCGCAAGTCGGTGTGTCCCCTGCAGACGCGAACCGGTTTGGATCGCTGGAGGACGTATTACATAGGTGTTATATACGCCGAGCGGTTGGTTACGTGAGAAATGTTGAAGGAAAGAGAGCACACGGAAAAAAAAAAAAAAAATCGGGAAAAAGAGCCGTTTAACTCAAATCCTCATTGTCGTTATCTTTCTTTCATTTTTAACACGAGAGGAATGAATGGAAGACAAAAAAAAACGACGTTCCTGAAAAGACAAATCTTTTATATTTTTGCGACAGGCCATCCGGGCTTTTAATGGTAGAAAAAAAATCCTCTGATCACGAAATGAGAATAATTATAATTCATTATTAAAAAAAAACAAAAAACGAAAAACAAACAAACTAATTCATTTGTCGAGAAACTCCAAGCGACGGCTTGACCTTGGAACTTTACAATTCTCAATTTTTTTTCAAAAGCAATTGGCTGTCCAATAATAAGAAAAAAATGGATCGAAAATTCTTTTTAAAAAAAGAAAAAAACCGTTGAATTAGTTCAACGATTTTAACTACGTAGTCAGACTCAATTAAAAATTACAACATCCTACAATTTTCTGAAGTGGGCAGCGATTTTCGTGATGGCTGCTTATTCCATTAACTGCAGACTCCGCATGTTAGTGTAATGCAATAATAAAGTATTGATGATAAACGGTTTTTCATTTGAAACTTTATCACCACAAAGTTTATCGAAATTGTGATAGCTTGTCGGAGTATCTCGATAATATATTTCAATACACCGGATGTCGAGTATCCACATAACTTGTCGTGACGTTTTTACTCTCGTTGCAAACATGCAGCCGAGGCAATATTATTTCTCTGATGCTGAAAGTATAACGAGGGTAATAAATAGTTTCATCAGCCATAAACAAGAGGTCATGGGGATGTCTGTAGAAATGATTTACAAAAAACACATTATAACCCATTAAAAACAGAAAATATAGTTTTTAATGTTTGCCAGGTTTTCGGAGATTTGGGTGGGTGAAGTCGAACTATACTAGAAACGATGAGATTGTGTGAATTAATGAACGCAATTAGTCATAAAATTACATAGCCTTATTGAAAACTAAGACTCACTGTGGAAAAATTAAAATAATTGAGACTGTTATTTTAATTTGATGGATAAATCGAATTCTGCGCAATGAAATTTATGTCGAACGCATGGCTCTCTCGTTTAATCTCCGATTGAGGGAGCTGGAGAAAAAAATGAGACCGATTTGCCATATTGAGGAAAGAGATACTCCTTAAAGCTCGCAAACGTGCTGGAGGCAGAAAAAAAACATAGTTTATCTACTTCGCGACGTTAAATACGGTAAGCGTACCCGGGATGACAATAAACCGTGTCGAGAGTGAAGCGATGAGAGATAAAACGAGCGAGAGGTCAATATTGAATGCTCTCTTCTTACAGCATTTAAGTATGAAAAACTGCCGTCCAAGCACTTAAAGGTTTTATTTCTTGAGTGCCACGTGAGCCGCTTCGTGCCTTTTCAAAGGCATTCGAATTACAGACTTTCATATACGCATCGGGCTGTAACTCACATGTGTAGTCCTCGATTCACGATCTAGGTGCAAATTAATTTTTTTTTCGTGCAGTCACTTGGTCATTAAAATCCTTGAAAAACACGGCCCTTCATTATTCAGCATATTCATGACTGCTGCTTGTAGTTTTTTAAAACGCAGAGACGTTGCAAAACGTTTCCTAACGATCGAAATAAAACTCATTATTTTCGAAATTGTTGTTATCGTCGTTTAAAATATTGGACTGACCGACTTATCCGCAGAGAAAAACGGGATCGGGATCGTAATATTTCAGAGACACTTTCTTGAGACTCCAATATTTTAGGAAATCAAAAAAATGTATCGATTCATTAAGTTTCTAGACGGTAAGACCCCCTTAATGACGTGAATAGGGATAAGTCTCATTATTGAAGAATTGACGTGTGTGTCGCCTAGATTTCCTGATCCGAAAGAGCCAACCCAAAACGGAACAATGCATGCGAATTTTTAGTCCATCGGTGCATTTGGGTGCATCGATGAAATGCAGCAGTTGGACGTACGAGATGCATCCAGAGGGTAATTAATGTGGGAATTCCCAAAGGCAGGTGAATGCTTGGAGAATTCAGTGGTAAACTCGGCTGTAATTCAAGGCGAGAAGAGCCATCAGGGTCGAAATACATGTGGGCAAACAGATGAGTGTTTCGGGACGTATGGCGCGTTAGCATTCACAACCGCAAATCCGTCTTCGGTGTTCCTTCACGATAACAGCGTTAAGTATGATAAATCGGGATGTTTCATGGCGGGGGAGACGGTAGAAATATTTGGCAAGTACGTCATCGTCTTGGACGATGTTTTCGTGGAGATTTAGAAATTTTCTGAAAAACAAAATGAAATAACGAGATGAAGAATTCCAGGCATAGACTGCATGGCAAATGAAAAGACCATAAAAAGACAAAGGGGCATTCGAAGACGACGTAAAAAGTCGCGACAAGCCACTACATTGTGGCAGCAGCCTAGTTAGAAAGTTTAAGTTGCGAGTGTGCGTGTCTCAGAGGTGGATTACGTCTTTGGTGGTGAAGTAAAAAAAAAGGGTCGAAAGAGGGAATACACGAAGAGGTTGCTTGTGAAAACTACACGATATAAGTTGAGGGTCTCTTTCGGCACGTCCGCGTTGAAACTTTGGCGTAGCCTGCAAAGGACACATATTCAACTACTCTTGGTATAGATACCAAAGCAAGTGTATACTGTGCGGTGATGGTGGTGAGTTGGGAGGAGAGAGAGGAAAAGGAATCTACAGCCAAAGGCTACACGGTCGCCCATGCACCTATCTCGGTCTGTACAGACCCATGCACCTTCCTTCACTACTTGAAGTATACAAAGAGGCGAAATCCACTTTCGCTACGCGGCTTGCATACCAGTCTTGATTGCTCTCGCTCTGAGCAACGCCATGTTTCGACCACGTATACATGCAGAGAAAACCCAGAAAACCCGTATTTTCCCGACCGCAGCTGGGACGTACCCTCAACGATATTCCCTGTACAAGCTCTTTAACGGGCTAAACTCGTATGACTCATACGTCCATATTTGTATGTATTGCATATTAGACATTTGCTCGTCCCTATTCAGGTCACTGGATTTGTTACCTGACTATGCCATTGATTCAGCCTCAGCGCTCTGTTTATACGATATACATCAGACAGAAACCCTACAGACTCTTCCATAGCACACGAGGATTCTATGAGATCATACTGAATCCAAATGTCCACCTGCAAATCGTTACAATTGTCCAGGGAACATAACCCAATTCTCGGTATTGATCACGCACTTAGATGGGAGTTTCCGAATTTAATAATAAACGTTTTCTCCACATATCCAGAAAAAGCATTCATTCCAATCTACTGGCATTGTTTACTCGCTTATTTGTTGTTCTAATTGAAAACATTATTTTTATCGCTTCGACTTTTTTTCAATCAAATCGAGTACATCGAGTACAATGACCGAATGCGCAGCTTTCAGTCGGTGCTTCCGGTTCAACTTCGTGCTCGCAATACGTTCGTTTAAACTTTTGTTCCTTTGAAATTAAATAACTAGGCTCTCTATTGAAGAGAAGGATCGAAATATTCGAATCAATGAAAATAATTTCTTCGAGGACACCGATAAACATAATTCATTTGATCACGATTCTCGATATTCTGTATGTTCCTCCGAATTCCTCTATTGCATCAATCGAATCCCTGAAAACAATGAATTCTTTGTGGGAGGGCGGATTTTCTAGCGAGCTCCGTGTAGACACAAATTCCTGTTTGATCCTATTCTTTCAATTCGTCTCAAATTTAAAAATCCGAGGACAAAGAAAACGGAAGCCACATCCAACTGGCCGACCATGCTCTAGCTGGAAGAATTCGTGAATATGCATCATGCGTTTCCAATAAATCCTGCTTGGTAACAGGGAAAACCATCAACTCGACCTCGGGTCAGTCAGCTTTTTATGTCTGCAACAATTTCTCTCGAACTACTTCGATCCTTTGATCGATCAAGCTACTAAGTAACTAATTACATTTAGTTACACGCTGATAAGTCCTGCGGAATCTGCTGTGCTTCGGATATTAGTCACGGCATTTCAAAACATGGATTTAATTGATAGGGTGAAGCTTAAGTTAATGGAATTCCATGAACCCAGCAAAAAAAAATATTGTTGTTCTGTGTTCGCTAATATTATATTATCGGTATTTCCTCATTCATGTGATCCAATAAATTCCGTGAATTAAGAATATAATGACAATTGACCGTAAAACCACCGTGGGATTATTCTGTTGTCCTGTGTGTAAATTCAAGAGGTCCGTTCCAATTTCATTTGACGTTCGTGGAAGTTCCAACAATTCACGTCCGAAAAAAATGTTTTTTAAATATTTTTTCCGGACTCTTTGGGTTTCCTTCGGCATGTTCCTTCTACAGGAGCAACATATTTTTCAGAGCACGATTTAAAAAGGCCTGGAAAAGACAAATTTGATGATTTCCTGAAAGTATCATCAACCCTTCGAGTGCCAACGTTTTTATTTAAGCCTCGAGGACGGACAGAATCCTGGCGTTTGCACCCTCAGATTTCTCCCTGCTCGACACGGATCCTCTCACTCGTGCCTCTCATCCTGACGCTTGATACTCAAAATCTTAGTGGACTCTTGCCCTCGATTTTGAGTTTTTGTTGCTTTCTGTTTATCTATAGCTTGCCTCGATGCTTGGCGGTTCTTAATGGCGTGACGGGAGTTTATGTGACGTTTGCAAAACCTTTCGAGGGTTGCTGGAATGCTAACATTATTCGTCGAGGGTCCAACGCGCCTACGGGTTTTGTCCAAACACCCTGACTCTCCTGGGAAACTCTTTTGTTACCGTTGTTCCGTTTCGTTTGTATATATAACGATGTTATTCCTATTACTCTCCCTTCATCTCGTTTCACACACTACACCAATCCTTCGGCTCATGTACTTCTTTAACCAAACTTTTCCCTTGTTCTTGATGTTTCTCGAACTCCCTTTCTCTCTCGATAAATACTCACTCATCTCGAGTATACGCTACTATTAATTTATGTTCTCCGAGGCTTTGTCAAAACATTATAAATCAATGAGTGCTCCACTCAAGAACGTTGCGTGAGCGAATTCCGAGCAAAAAGTTGGTGCCTAGTATCGGTGATGACTTGTAGGGGAAAAAAATAACGTTGGC
Organism: Campopleginae sp. 14b; assembly: GCA_030522525.1. Lineage (NCBI taxonomy): Eukaryota > Metazoa > Arthropoda > Insecta > Hymenoptera > Ichneumonidae > Campopleginae sp. 14b. The sequence continues at coordinate 196,366 of JAPYYS010000630.1, read as the reverse complement.
CTCTTTCGATCGCAAATAAAATTGAAACTTATTGGAAGTGGCAAAAAACAAAAAATCAAGGAAGGAAACGACCTCTACCCCTTAACGAAATAATCAATCGCAATGACATTGCGCCAGGAGGGAAAAAAATTTTCAACAATTGCTAAATGAATATAAAAATGAAATGTTATTGAAAAAAACTTTTCGGCGATTGATTAGTATATTTCCATAAGTGGGAGTCTCAAACGATCAAATGATGTAAAAGGAAACAATGGACCGCAATTGGTTTTGTCGAAATTTGAGCGTAAAGTGCGAGGAGATTTTTGGAATTGTTTTCCCCAAGCAATATCGCGGATCTGGTCAATTGTGTATACTCAGGATAATCCGGAAACATTTACTCATAGTCGTAAATTCAGTCTGTTGAAATGTATACAACGGTAAGATGAGAGTTTTCAACGCGGATGCTGAAGCTCTTTGTGAAACGTCAAGAAGGATGAAAATCATTATGGAAGAATTGTCGAGCAGCAAACAGAGCGAGAATTGCGCGATAGGAGGGAAGCTGAGAGATAAGAGATGAGAAAAAAACAGCAAGGACCGAAGCTTCGCCCCCGATATCGCAAAACTTAGTCAACTCTACGAGACGATGATAACGAAGATTTGGAAAATCTGCAATTAGAATTTCGCAGCTTTCCATCTCGCTTCATCCACTTCTTCTTCTTCTCATTCTCACTATCTTTTTTTTGCATGCTACGCGGCGCGGTGTATTTGCCCTTGGGGAGTCTATATCCTGGGCACGAAATAAACCGTTCGTATTTCTCTCGCCCATTCTCGCCGCCGGCTGCGAACCCGGTACAGGAAAGCTTTTCGGGGGCGTGAAACGATGTCTCGTAAAAGCTGGACTGGTTGGTGACTAAGGCAGAGATTGAGGAAAAAAAAGGAGGAACGGAATGAAATAAATGAAAAGGAAAAGGTACGAACCTATGAATATAGAATACAGAGAGACGTCAGTCTTTGGGGTAAAAAGACCCGAGGGCATCGGTAGCTTTCCAGCGAAATATAATTTATGTGAAAATTACGAGAAATGGTTAAATGCGAGACGACAAAATACGAGGACGACGATTGAAGCTCAAATATTTCATGAAATCTCTGTATCTGTCTCCTCTGTATTCTCGCTGGCCGAGAAAAAAAGATTTTCCATGATTTATTACGTTCATCTTGAAATAAAGACTCTATTAATGATTCATTCCATTTTCGATCCTTCTCCATATCATTTAATCACACCAAAGAATCGCGTTAAACCACAAGCCATAATTGTTTTTCTTTTACGTGCGGAAAAATTACAACTAAATTATTTTATAACGAAGATACATTACGTTCCGTTGAATTCACATCCCTCCGCGTAAAAGGCAGATGTATATAAACATCCACATAATTAAATCGCATCAAACTGGCCCCTGGACCTTCGCAAACTTCAGGGAACGAGTATAGATTTTTTTTGTATGCTCAAATCTTGAATTCAACTGGATGTTTGTATGTGAAGGCCAAGAGTAGAGAGGGAGGTGGGGAGTGGGAGTGAGCGAAAAAAAATCAATAATCTAACCGATCGGGTTAAGTCGTGAGACCCTTCAGGCCGGAGAGTTCGCGATCAATCGGATGTCAGAGCCAGACGTGCTCGCCTTGTTATCTACACACATATCCGCATGTGTACAGTGAACGTGAATCGCAAGCCTCTCAGACGAAACGAATCGAGCGAAATGAAAAAGCATGTATTCAGTTTTCGCTGTCGTTTCAATATCAGAAAACAGAGAGTCGTTGACTCCACTCCATAGAAATCTTTCTTACGTTACATAGTACGATCCAGAGTACGAAAATTTAGCAGCTCTTGTATCACGTCGGAGCAGGGAATGGGAATTCGAACTGGATTCAAGCAGAATAATTTATACAAGGTTTGGACAGCGAACAGTTTCTTACAGCGACAAAATAATGAATACAATTCTATCGATAAAGAAATATCGAATTTCCGGATTATAATCAATTCAATTTGTTTAATTAAATTGAAAATTGTTACATCGGTGACTCGTTCGAAGTACCGCAAGCGAATTTAGTTAATTACTGGTCTGAGCACATCTCAGCTGTTTGGAACGTGTATTCATCACGGGACGGACGGGTTGGAGCGCGATGCTGGTAGCAGTTTTATACAGATAGTAAGTTCGATCGAATATTCGATCTCCTCAATCTTTACTCTTTTTTCCAGCGGCTCTCTTCTACCATCGGAGTAATTCCTCAGCATCCTTCGATCTGTTCCCTCAGGACTATGTGCTCCGGCTAGCCAAGTTGTGCTATATTGCCTTAATGGCGTCCACCCATCGAGCCACGTGCTTTTGGACATTGTTTTCCATCGGGGATTCTTATCACTCGTTCTTAATTCTTATCTCTCTTTTTTTTTCTCTCATACGTTCTTCACTCCATCGGCCACGCGGATTTCCCTCGCCACGACTGAATGGACGTTATCCCTCAACCTGCGGCCAGTTTTTTCCGTTATTACCGCTTCGGCTCTCAATGAACTTTTTCCTTAAACTCCGGCAACAGCAGAACGAATCGTTCCTCGACGTAGAAACATTACATTCTCTCACTCATTTTTACTCTAGAATTGTTCTGTAGTCTCGAAGAAATAATGACAAAAAATGCTTTTTCATTCGTCAAGTTTGTAACATACGAGCAAAGTGTTTCAACACCTTTTGGTCGACTATTCAACGATCGCGTCCGCAGCTTCGCGACGATGAAACTATATAGAAATAATCGACGTGCTTGGTACTTTTTTTGATAATTTCTTGAGCAGGAACGGAGAGAGGACGTTACATATCGAAATCGCTTTAATTTTACCGATGGGACTAGAAATAACGTCGAAATCGTGGAAGCAGAAATTGCAAAGATCGCTCGTGGTGAATATTCTCTCAATATTCTGCATGAACATAGTATTTAATATTTTTTTTTTTTAGAAATTTTGTTCACAACATTCGATTTTTCATAAAGCTGAGTATGAATTTAACGAACTTGAATAATTTGAGCTTTTTCTCGTTTGAACGGGATAATGGGAAAAAGTTGGAAATTGGGTCACGAAGTTGTCGTACGGTGGTCGATGTATGAACTCACATGTGTATACTTTATGCGTCTCACTGGTTCGTTTGGTCCCACAGGTCTCGATGAGTCGAGCAACGAGCGACTTGCACTTGCTTGATACAAAATTCATTGTATGTATGATGAAGTACATCGCGAGGGAGAGAGAGTCGCTTCCTCTCATGAATATTTCGAATTACTTCTGTCGCCAATGCCCCGCTCAAGTACCCAGCACACACCGAGTTTAATCAGGATATGCCACACGCTTATATGCATATCCGTACATGTTCGTCGGATAATACATAGAAAATTTGAAAGAGCCCGAAAAGCCTCATTATTATTTATATTCGATTTAATAATCCAAATTATCAGATTATCTCTCAGAAAAAATCGGCTATTTTCGCTGCAGGCCCTGTAAGGGAATATATTCCACATTTTATTTTTCATATTTTCCAAAAATCGGTCATTTTCGAATGTGAAACGACTCGAAGGCAGTTTGTCAATTTTTCATACGTATGCGTCGCTCCAGGACTTCCCAACGATTACCGTTCTTTTCTGCATCGTAAAGTTATCAATTCCGAGCGCTGATTTTTTTCCGCCAGCTTGCACCGTGGTGTCACGATGGAAAACCCTATGAACCGATTTTTCAAGAAAATTCCCATTAACAGAATGTTTTTCATGGCATTGTAAGTTTTTGTCCAGAAACTATAAGAAAAATGTGCAGGACTTTTGGCCATAAAGTACAATTCGGTCAATTCAGTTTTTCCATGGAAAAGACATGGCTCTCACCACCCAAGGAGCAAAACTCGTACACTCGGCTTGATACATAACTTTGCGGGCTTTCTCCATATTGGCTGGCATGGTGGTCAGCGGCTTGGGTCTACTTCCATTAATTTCCGCTGTTGGCTCGGGGCAGTTAATTGTCCCATGACCAAACCTTCTTGACTGCTCGATCTCTCTGGTTTGCTATTTCGAACTCTCCTTCTCTCTAATTCACATACACGCTTATTCTCATCCCTCACTGTTCCATTACAGGCATTCCGAAATTACGTACACGCGTCATCAGGAATTACTTACTATGCATGTCAACGTGTACGAAGGTTGTGTTGCAATTAACCAAGCCACACCTCGAATCCTCGTAAAGTGTTTGATTATCTTTGCCATATTAATTCCTTAATATATATTATCGTCAGACTTAGTATGCTCGAGCTAATCCTTCTGCATTCCGAACGAACCGACCAGCCAATGGATTAATGACAAAACTATTGGTTTTTAATAAGCTCTGAAGAGAAACAATGATATTGGAATTCGATTTTCATCGCATCGAGCTCTCGGTAAATTCTATTTTCGTAGTACAAAAAAAAGTTATGGAGGGTGGATTGGACACGAGAGAACTTTGATCAATAAATAGTGAAATGCTCGAAGTACGGTGAATGCATGACGTTAAGCTGCAATCGTCAAAAGTGTTATTTTTGCTAATTTAATGATGTTATCGCCACTTCAGGAAACAAATAACTCGCGATTACTTTTAACGTGAACCTGATGACGTCAATTAATTGGTCTCTATCCTTCCGATGGTCAGTTTACTTTAACTTGTTATAGATGAGCAGAATTGAATTTGAAGGATAAACGCAAAGCACCCGGAGTTTGACTTTATCTTTTTTCTTTCGAGTTTTCAAATTATTTAGAAAATGTAAACGCCAGGTGATGACTAGAGATTCGGGAATATTCGGTCCGAGAAGTCAAAAGTTTTCTTACTTATTTGAGTCGCTAAATTATTTGCCACTCATTTTTTACTGATAGTTCTTTCAACGATTATCCGTATCAATTTTTCTCTGCCACTTCGAACCGAAGACGTTCAAACAGGAAACGGAGGAAAATGGAAACAAAGATAATTGAATGTTCAAAAAAATTTGAGCTTTTTCTGAAATTGTGATATTTTTCACAATTTTAGCAACTGAAACGGAAGAGCTAGAACGTTTTTTCAGCTTTTTAATGGAGCTCGTTAGGCCCTGACATTGTTGAAATTATTCCTGATATTTTTGAAACGAATATACGCGAACGAAACTAACGCCAGAATCAGAAACAGAAGGAATAACAGGAAATAGTGACCAATAAAAATAGCACCGTGTGTTGGCACTCGGGATAATCGACATGGAGCGTTATCGAGTGATCAACTTAAATGATAAGAGCACGAGAGAACTTTAGTAGCCAGGATAATGCGCATAAAAAGTAAGCAGATATGAAGTATATAACAAAATATAGCGATAGTATAAATTATCTGGACGTGTATTTGCGTGTAACGCGACTCATGAATGAGAATGTTTGCCAGAGGCATCTACCGAGAGCACGGTATAACGATAACCGATATTTCCCACGGGTGGTTTTCCGATAAGCCCTGGAGTAACACCTAATACCTGGCATGGACCTCAGCTTCCAGGATCCCCATGAGTTTTGTTCCTTATCCCACAACATAGTAAGAACGTTGCTCTCGCTGAAACAAACTCGATTCATCCCCTTATAGGCAAATACGTGTCTGTCCTGAAATATCTATGTTGGCTGACAAATTTGATAGTTGTTCATTAGATTATCAAGATTATCAAGACCAAATAAAACTCGATTTATTTAATTTGCCAGATTTTTTGCCACTGATATTGAAAAAGAATAAAAAATTGCGATATTCGTGAATTAATGAGTAACTAACTGCGTCGTTATCAAACTAATCGACTTAATTGTTCAAAGCCGTTAGACCAAGAGGAAATCATTCGAACGTCAGTTTTCGTCGGAACTATACTTTGAGCGTGACATATAATGGATTTCCTTCACTTGCAAGTGCTTCGTTACTTTATAATTCAATTTCGATGGTGCTCCGTGCCACTAACTAATATTCTAACGAGACGCAATAGATTGTCGACGAGTTTGCCCCTGGAACGTGTTCCAAAGGCTGATAGGTTCAACGTGTGCTAGTGGGTTCTCCCTGAAATTTCGTATCCCCTTTATTCGTGTCACAATCTTTCGTTGCCAATCATTAAAACAGTACTCCATAAAAACAAATTGGATTAGCGAGTAGAAAAAAAGTTGTTGGCTCTATCGAGTAAAACGTAAGAGAGCACGTGTGTCTGTGTACGTTTGTATTTAGACGAAAGGACAAGTAGCAGTTACGAAAAATGAAAAAATAGAATTCGACCTGAAAATATCCGGTGCATTGAGAGAAAAAAATTCAATTGGAGTGCGAGTTACGAAGAAAAAACGAGACTAACGAAGTGATCGGAAAGTATGTCGAGCTGCTGCAACGCTAGCACACCAGTGGACACATAAATATTGTACGACCCTCGATATTTTTAGCCAGAAAATATTGCTCGTGCCTCAGAAAAAATAAAAACTGAGTCTCGTGCTGAAGAAAAATAAGATTTTCTGTCAAGATATTCTTTAATTTTAGCTCGCACGCCGCCGCATCGTGGCGTCCACTCCGACCGAATGATAAAGTTTCGGCTGTTCCGCGATATCACCGCAACATTTTCTTCATTTGGGGCTTCGAGTCGAAAATCAATGCCAATATCCCAAGTACTTCTGGGGACAGTCCCGGTATTTTTTCCGATGTAGTAATCACTTCAAGTACCGGTCCCGGAAATTTTGAAAGGTTATTTTGGGGACCTCCCATATTATACAAGCAAACTACATTTCCGGGACCGCTAGAAATCGATTCTTATTAGCTCTCCACCAGTCTCTACTGGTCAAATTTTCGTTTGCTGTGGATTAAAGTCACTTAGATATTATTTAAAGTCAGTGCATCGCATGTGCGCGATGAATTCAGTTTTCTGAATATTTCGTACAATGATAATTTTTTAATGCAATCTAATTAAATCTTCAATTTTTGGAAATTCTTGTGTTTTGATAAATAACCAAATATATTTCGTTATTCCCTGCACCCAATAATTTAATCGAGAAAAAAGCTGTTTTTTTTTGTCATAACAGAGATGAAAAAAAGTTTTACGCGAATTTTAGACCCAATATAGTTTTATGTGTAGTAAGGAGTTGACGAATTCATGTTACACCCCATCAAAATTAATACCAATCGATTGATGTCAGATCAGTTTTTCGGTATTAAAAACATATTAAACACAAGGATATCGGCTATTTTTCGAGGCGGTATGAACTCGATTTCACTGAAAACCATATCAAACTTTGGATTCAGAAAATTTATGGTTGTTCGCCTGAAAAAATAAGAATGAAGTTTTTTTCAGTTTTTACACCGAATTTGAGACTGGATCGATTTCAATTATAGACAATCTCAACGCGTCTACTGAGAGACGATGCATTCATTTTCACGGTGCCCAAAACCACGGTCCCCATACTCATCCTTAGCACAACACCGAGGGTACCAAGATGTACGATTACACGATTAATATAATTTCTTGAGAATTTTTCGACGGTCTAATTTCTGAATGGCCAACTAATGAATGTGTTGGAGATGTGTATTTTTTTTCGTATTTTTGGGCACAGCAAAATATACTGAATTTTTTTTTGGAAGGAACACATATGGCATCAACACATTCGATTATCATTGATTGAGACCCTTCCTAATAAATAATTCCAAAAAACATTCCTCTGAGCGCCATATATTCTTAGGAAGTCTGAGCCGATTTTTTGGAGTCACGGGTTCGGGATTTTTACTCTTCGATAGATGTAACTATGTTGCAGATTTCTGTGAATTCCGCGAGTCCAAGAGTGACAATGCTTTTTTCTCCGGATTTCGGAGTAAAGCTCTAACTGTGTATAAAATATTGCGATTGCATGAAGTATTGTAGTCAAATGAATTTTACTGGAATATTTTAGAAATCTCATTATTAAAAATTTGTAGTGAAAAAAATATTACAGACATAAACGAAATGTTGCGTTGTCAAAAATATTAAAATGTAAAAAAATTTTATTGCTCATTGAACTGCAGAAAAAATTTTGCATTCCTGATGTTCCTTCCGTTTCTATTTTACCTCCATTCCTCGAAATTATCCGCAGCGCATAGCTATATTTTTGGCACCGAAAAAGAGAGGCGCCATAAAATTCCATACATTCCGGGAATGCAAATATGAATGTTAATATTCCATAGACTAAAAATAAACTTCAGTAGTAATTTTTCAATCAAGACAGATAAATGAAGTTGAACGAGAAAATTCATCAAATTTTCATTTCAATGGTTTTCAATGACTTCGATTATTATACGTAATATATGTTCATCAAATTATTTTTAATGTAATGGGCAATATTAGGACCCCGGGTTGCATAAAAAATAGGTCCCGGTATTGCACGCTACACAAAAGATATAAGAATTCTCTTTTTTTGGCGTTGCGCAGTATACAAATGAAAATTAATTCATTTTTCAAATAGTTAATCCGTTTGTCGACCTTTGTACAGCTTCAGCCCACCTTGTACATTAGGTCCCAAGAAGTGTTCTCTCACAAACATATATATTTATATATAATTGGATGAACATTTTGGCGAGTTTCCTTAACCACGTGACCGCAAAATCTGGCTGACTAAACTCCGAGGGTATCACTATCTCTCGGTCTCTTCTGTAAATTAATTTTCAAATAATCCATACTCCGCACATCTTGTAATCTCTCGGTGTTCTGTGTCGCTTGTACTTCACAGTGTTCGGATTTCGCGGCCGCGCACATACTGTCCGACGAGAAATCCGAACTTGATATTCATCCAACAACGGATAATTGATGGTTCGAGAACGAAGCTTCCTCTATCTTTACTGCGTCGTACATCGATTGCGTGGGTGTGAAAGAGAAAGCAATAATAATAGGATGTGGAGTCTGTACGTTGTCGTTAATCATTCGTTATCGCGCGGACATTCATTCTGGCTTCGTATCTGATGAGCAAATATATTAGGAAGTAGCTGAAAGTTTCTGAAATCCAAGCATCGAGTGGCTCGTCTCTACAGAGCCAGGAAAAAATCGATGGACCGATGACACTCGACAATTTGATTTGGGAGACCGGGTGCAACTTTATTCTCCGATGATAAAGCTCGAAACTTTATCTTTCAAGCAAATTAAAACTTGCATTCACAAATATAAATTAGTTGGCTTGATCTACACTTTTTCGTAATTTGGAAAAAAAATCTAGGTCCTCGTTATAAGAGCATGATAAAATTCTTATTTATCGTCGCAACGGATGCTGTACCGGGAGGAAAAAAATCCAACTTTTTCTCGAATAAGGAGTCACCGTTACTCTCCTTACCGTTTTTTCTTCTCTCTCTCGCTCTCTCTTCTCTCGCAACGTCGATTATTCCGGGTTTGCGAATTTTCTTAATTAAACTCGTTGGAAAGTCCGTCCAGCTCTATATATTCAGTTTCTCCTTCTCCCTTTTGAAGGGAGCTTCTTTCTCGTGTTCCCGAAAATTGTCTGGACGCTCTCTCACGTTCTTTCGGCGAATGAGTCGAATCCCTCCGGCACTTGGGCTCTCCGGAGCACTCGACCCATTATGCCAACGATCAATGACATCATTTCTTTTTTGCCTTTAGGAATTAAAGTTGCGAAAAACGGCAGGAGAAAGGGAGAAAAGCGCGAGAGACTGAAAAGACTTTTGTCGGAGATTTTTTTTCTGCCAAACTCTTCGGTTTACTCGGGGGTCAGCGAACAATGTCTCATATTGCATTTGAAGATCCTTGAGAAATATAAAAATAAACGAAAATTCTTGGCACATGAAAAATCATGCCAAAACGAGTATTTCCCACTGGGAAAGCGACGAGCTTATCGGATAAGGCACAAAAAAATTGAAAATTTCGTTGTTATCTCGTGGAGGATTATTACGAGAGGAGAAGCAAAAAAAAATCTCGCAGCAAAAGCGGCAGGAGAGATAAAGGCGAATATTTTGGATATATCTGAGGAAGAAGAGACGAGATAGGAAATAAAGTGAGCCCGGAAAAGACGGAAGTATAAACGCGGAGATGAAACGACGAGCGTGGGTGGTAAAAAACAAAGATGTATGATGGGAATATCGATAAGACTGAGGAAACGGAGAGGGAGTGAACGAAAAACAGCTTTAACAAAATTGATAAGATTTTTTAGGGCTTCGGACTTTTAGTTTTACTTGAAACGACTTTTTTACATCCAACGATCGATAGATCTCTTTTCTCATCATTCTCTCACCAAATGAAAAGCTGCAGTTAATGATTCTGCAGATAATTTTTCTTCGTATATTCTCCAGGGCATCGAATGTCAACACCATTTATGTCGCTCTTGCCTGTTTCGCACGAGTGCACCAACCAAACTGATACCGCACTCCCAAAATCCATGTGACACGATCGTTGGTGAATATTCCTCTCTAGATTGTGTATCGAGTCTAAAAGATTCTTTGTAAGTTCACGAGGCTACCAGTTGCCAACGTCTGTGGCGAGGGGTTCGTACTTTATTGAGCCAGCTTCTCCGAAGCCAACGTCTCTGAGACAGGTGGGAAAGAAAACGTACAAGAAAGCGCTGTACTTCCGATACGATTGTCTACGAATATCGGTGCTTCTTTACGTTCGTACGTTTGTACTTTATATTCGTGAACTCTGCGGCCCTGGCAGGAAACCTGGAGTCTTCTTTCTTCATCTGTTCCTTCCACTCACATTTCTTGCTAAACGTAGACACGTTTGAGAGCACTTTGGTAAATGTTCAGGAAAATTGATACAGAGATTTATTTCAAAGTCATTGATCCCTCAAACGGATGGAAGACAATTAGAAAAATCAAAGTACCTTAAGGTCGTACACTGTTTCTACGTAAGTTTGCAATGTGCAAAGCTCTGATCGTAAGCCTTTTTTTCAATTTCATCCTCTGTGTAGAACAAACTTCGGGAATCCCTGAAAACTATACGAACACGGAGACTCTAAGTTTTAACTTTGAACTTTGTTTCAGGTTTTGGTGGAGCCGTTTATTTTCGTTAGCTAATGGATTCCAACCGGAAATGAGGTCAACTCATGCTGAAGGTAATCAGCTTTTGCTTAGCCTCAATTCCTTAGAATCTTGTATCAAAATATTCGGCTTCCGGTCCCCGAGGAATTGACGAAAAATTCTCATTGTATGTTTCATCAACATTTCGCTGGCATTCTTTTCACGCATCGAGTGGGGCATGTCTTTGAGTTTCGAGAGGAAAAAAATAAACAGTAAAGCTTCGCCGCGTCTTAGGAGGAAAAAATGCTAAAAGTCTGATTTTCAATCGACAGTTATAAAATAAATCATTGCGCGAATGTCGACGATGGAGATTTCAGAAAGATTGAAAAATCTGAAAAAATCCCTGCAGCACGATCCTCCTCGAGCGCTCAAGTCAGAACGGAAGCGACGAAACGAGAAAATTGATTTGAGTTATCGGGGGTTTCCTAGCAATCAATGGTCGACCAGTGATTTCAAATGACCTCAGAGTCTGTCGTTATTGATTAACGTGTAGAATTATTTTGATCACGGAAATCCCTGTGGTCTCCTCTCTCTCTCTCTCTCTCTCTCTCTCGCTCTCTCTCTCTCTCTCTCTCTCTCTCTCTCTCAATGTTGATTCAGACATTCCTGCATTAGATGCACAAGGAAAATTTTTAGAGAGTTTTATCAGAGCCAAAAAAATGGTTGAGCAAGAAAGGACGAAAAAATGTGAAGAAAATTTCGGCGATTAAAATATTTTCTCAAAATAATAATCGAAAAAATACTGGAGCAAAACTATCGTCCATTTCTTTTCTCCGGAGCGACGAGTGAAGTAAAATAAATTTTTCGCTGCAAGAAAGACTTGAACACTTTTTGTTTTAAGTAACTCAGTAAGATGCTATGATTTCCTTGAATCGTAATGATCGCTCGGTTTTCATAGCAGGACCAATTAAGAATTTGGGGAAAAACGCGGTGACGAAAAAGAAAAAAGCAGAATTTATTTCCGGAAGAACTGGCAATTTTCTACGCGGTGTATTGTGATACATGGCAGGAGAAATGCATGTGCGCTTTTGAAATAGTTCCGTCTGTCGGACGTATATACTTGTAAAGAAGTTGCGACGTTTTCTTCCTCTTACCTTGGCATTCTGTAACTTTTCTCCCTCTCCTTAAGGTTTTTCTCTTGCTCGCTCGCTCTCGTTCTTCATCCGGTGGTCGTCTGCCATCCAATAAAGCAGAGGATCTGGAGCATCCCCCAAAACATACCTATACAACTGTCTATGTATTGCCTCTGTCGTATACCATTTTGCTGGAGAAGACGGCGAAGGAAAGCTCGCTCTTATTTCCGTGGAATGAGTCTTATTGCTCTTTGGGTGAGCTAGCTAACATTCATAACGGTCGTATCACCAGTCCAAGAGATCGTTCCAACTCCTTTTCTTCTTTCCACCCTATAACTACCCTTCTACATGACCATCTACTTTTCTCTTTTACCATGCGAAAAGAGTCCAATGATTTCATGTCCAGTCACACACAGTCCAGATCTCCTACGACGAAACCAATCTCGTTGCACCACCTGACACCGTAATGGAGTGGCCTCTTCGAAAATCTTATATCCTTGTATTCTTGGACATTTATTATTGAATTTAATTCACGTCCAGAACACAACGTTCATTATCAACTTGTCTCACGGTGCAAACATTAATTCCAGAAATATCCTGTTGTTTGGCATAGTTTCCTGGGCGCTGTGTCGTCGGTGAGCAACTTGGAAGGATATACAAGGAAAAACTCCCCACTGGGTTCGATAATTAGGGGGTCATATTTGGGAAATGACTCTGTTATCAAAAAAATGTCATGATTGAATGTTTTACTCGATCATTTCGCGTGAAATTAATCGCCAGTCTTTGTATCATCAAACCCTCGAATTACTTAAATATATTTAACTTGGCTGACCTTGACCTCGTCCTAAATGGAGCCCGATCACGATACTTCCCCAATACTCTGATATATTCGATTTCCGGTCACCCTCTTCCGATCCCGGAGAAACTGTGATTGCGGGCAAAACTTTTGCCAAACTTTAGTAATTTTTTATCATGTTCGATTATCCTCGCCTGACTTTCTCTGCGATAATCCCGACCGAGTTTCGACCGCGTTCAGACGACGATTGTCTCCTTGGTCACACTCTACGTCTTTCCGGCATAATAAATTCCGCACGGACTGTGATTTTAGTGTTTTGTTGCAACGGAAGCACATTTCTACCTGGTGAGAAAATAATATCGAAAATTCTTATGCAATCTGCAGTTCTCTGGTCCCACGTCACCGTCTCAAAAGGGCTTACCAAATTCACAATAATTTTACATCCATGTTCTTTCGAAAAAAAAGCGGAAATTTTAACATTTTTCTTAACATTCTCACATTTTTCGTCAAATTTCGGAGAAAAAAAATCACATAGTATTTCGTAAAATCTCTCAAAGGGACAATACCCTGCCAAGGAACCAAAATACCATAGGAATTAGCATATAATTTCCTCTCCCTATATATGAATATATGCGAAAATATCCATAAGTCTGGCAAACACTAGCGAAATTTTGTCGCAACTACGAAATGGAGCATGAACTCATTTTCTCAAATGTGCAGCTGTGATATGGGTAAAGTAATGATTCAGAGATATATGTGGTGTATGAAGTGAGGCATGGAAGTTGTCGAGCTGTCCTTAGATCGAGGTCGATTAGTGGTAGCCTGGTCACGTAGCTATACATCAGAAGTTTCCCAGAACGAAGCTCCGTTGAGGTTGTAGCCGCGGAGCGCGGGTCATACGGTAACGCGCGATTCACCACACCTTGGCCGCGCGTGCAAATTTCGGTCAGGCATATACACTCGCGTTTTCATTCTCCCATGGGAAATTAGGACATTCGGACAATTTCACGCGGAGTGATCAGAACGATCTCGCGGTCGATTTACGTGCTACGGACTCCGTCTCGTTTCATTCTCTCTCTCCCTTTCTCTCCACTTTACCGTATGAATCTGCATACATGGATATCTTCAACTCCACTAACTGCAAAGTAAATTCACGTCATCCATCAGTCGAAAGTAGAGACTATCAAAGATTCTCTAATTATAAAGAAAAAAAAAAAAAAAAATCGACAGGTTAGTGAATTTTTTGACTTTGCGATGACGAAAATTTTTTATTTGTCGCAAAGAAATCGTCGTATTCAAAATTTGACGATGAAACGGTAAGATTTGTATTTTCTTGTCAAATGACTTTTATTCCTGAGTTTGGAGTAAATTTCATGAAGACCTCAGGACGTGAGGATTGAGTATCGTTGTGAAATCTGGACAAGAAAAACGTATCGCTGAGTCGTTAGATATGGAAATGGTTGCAGAGAGAACTGCACACGATTGTGCAACTGCGATTGGGCATTAAAAGTGAAGACAGCGACCTCGATATCGCAGCGTTGTAGTTTAACTGCTTCTGAATTTGGTGCGTTACTCCTGGGCTGTGAACTTTAGTCGGTATAGGTAGAAGATTCGCTGAGAATGATGCGCTAAAAGCGGTCAAACGGAAATTCGGAGAACGACCCGAAAGCGTTGACGTGGAACCCATTCGTGGCTGAGACCCAGAGATCCGTGTAGTATAATGGGAGAGAGACTAGCGCGCCACTGGAACCGAGTGTGTACTATATTACCCGTGGCGGTAATAAGAGTGATCCATTGGAATATCCTAAAGCAAACGCTATATATATATATATATATATTTATAACATCGAAGCGGAATAGTCGGATAAGAAAAATTATTTGAACCCGTGCCACCTCTCGGTTCTTCCCGGCTCCTGAATCCTTGCTGGAGGATCGCAAGAGGTTTTCTGCCAACTACGCACTCTTTCCAGAGGCATTTTTCAAAGTATTCCGTGAATAATTCCTCCCTTCCTCCAGCTGGTTCAACATTAATAAATCATCGAGAATGACCAGAAATTCTTCAGCCATCCAAAAAGCAATTCACGAATTGAAGGTACAAGGAAAAAAAAAAAGCAAAACATTGAAAAGCGTGGTTTATCGTCGGCGAATTTGCATTACATCGAATGTAACCCCTGACAATGCAAATCGAAAGAAAGAGCGGCATGAAATTGAATGATGGAATCGACGGATTGGAATGCCTGAAAAATGCATTACAGCTGTTCATCCATCCGTTGATTTGAACTGTTACGAATGTGTGTAACGTTTATAATAATGATAAAACAACACATACGATTCGTCGCCCTATTGCATTACGACAAAGCCAATGAACCGTGAAGAAAAAGCATTTAAATCGTATAGTCACTTGTGTCCAGTGTAGAAAGTCCATGGGCATGTGCACCACTTCTCTATATATCACTGAATCCACAGAGACCTATTGGGTAAATGCAATGGGTGGGACGTCGATAGATCGATTCAGTGAAGCAGCACAACGACTCTGGTCCAAGCGGCAGCAAAAGCAGGGACAATATAGAAGTCGTAGCTATACTGGCGTTAGACGGAACCCATCGCCCAGGGCATTAGAGCCAGACATTTCTACTGGAATAGGAGAAACCTACAATTCCATCCCTTACGCTGCTCCATATACACACTCGTATAAATTTCAGTATGTGTATTTTGTTTCTCTGCTCTAACTCTGTTAGCTGTCAAACCGTTTCCTAGTCGAGTCCGAAGCGGAGATAAGGTACCAGAGATGCTCGATTAACGGTGTTGGTAACGAATGCGTTAATGTGTTGTGGACTACCCATCGCTTTCCATTGGTGCTTCGTTCTCTTACGTGCTACAATTTACACTCGATCCTATTCAAATGCGTTGATCAAGACCTGAGCCCTTTTCTCACCCACTGCTAACCCCGAATGCCTACGATAACAAAGTCCTGAATTAGAGGGAGGTAGACGTGAGGATGCGTGCCAGCAGAATCCAGGAAATCCTTCTGTAAAGTGTACTAAGCCGATATCCGGGTCGACGAATTGACACGTTTCTATTCTAGTTGCTACAACAGCCTGGTAGGCCACCAACATTGTGCGATACTGAAATGGCTCCAGCGAATGGGAAGGAGCACTAACATCGACCAGACTCTGGAGCCCTGGCAGGACCATTTGCTATAACGTGCAAAATTCTAATAGCAAAACCAGTTCTCTGGTTTTTATTCATCAACAACCTTGCAGGCGTAAATAACAAAATACCAAAAGAATTCGATAGAGTCCGATAATTTTCTTGAATTCCTGCAAAATCAAGAAACGTGCCAACGAAAGAAAAGCAGAAGCTTCCAATCATCATCTGGCCAAGAGGGATGTGTCTCGACGAGTGTCATTGTTGGCTGGAATCATAACGAATCGTCACCATCCAAAGCGTTCGTCAGTTGTGTTAGTGCAGCTCCCCTGATCCAGCTCAAATCTAATGGTCGAGGGACCAAAGGCTTAGAGGTGGAGGAGTCCTTAGACCTAGCCAGTAACCCATTTCTACCTTGTACATGTTCCACGGCTGGGTTATGTAGATTTGATTTTAGGATCCGTTGCCGCCTTATTGACTCAGCTGCACTACCAACGGATGTGGCAACACAGGCAACTGGTCTTTTATTATGGTCGTGAACCCTTCTTGAATACGTGATCAACGTGTCGAGTAAGTCGTATCCAGCGTCTAAAACTGACCTAGAGGTCGTGTGAAATACTTCCACGGACGGCACTAGCAGCGTGTCGAGAATCAATAGTAGCAAAGCCACAAACACATATGACACTTCGTTATCCGCATGTAAGTTGCTCGAATATGGGTCGGATTGTTCGTCTGTGTTGATGAGAACAGCGGAGTAGATCTGGGAAAGGATGGTCACTGCTCAGATGAACACTAGGAATCCCATGTTTCCTGGACGTTTCCATAACGACTGATGTGAATCACGATTATTTCAAACGTTTCCACGCAGCCGCACGATAAGGAGACATTACGACATCATTCGATCCGCAATCATGCTCACATCTCTTCACCCTTCAAATCTTCTTCGCCTTCCAGTCCCTTCAAGATTAATTATTTTCTTTGCTTCATAACCGACGTTGCGAGATCGTTACACTCTTAGTATTGTTGGAAAATTACGGTTATGATGAGAGCTGTTTATTTTTTCTGAAAGAATGTGGAATATCATGTTCAGGGCTGGAATTCCAACCAGTTTCTTTTATCATACTCGTTAGCCTGTTGGATCCTCTTTTCATGAACAGAATTAAAGGTTGCCATGAGAAAAGTGAACCGAGCAAAAGTCTTCGCTTGTCTCAACCCTTATTATCTACTTTGCAGTGAAAGTTTAGCCCTCTGCACATTTATAAAACGAATTTGCACTCGACCTTCAAGTTGGACGAAAAAGATGATGATCGTTTATAGGGAATTACGCGTGACCCCTTTTCTCTCTTCTTACTCTCGTTCAGTGCGATAACGATGGAGTAACGAAATTACTTCACTGCTCGGAAAAAGGAAGGTACGAGTTTGCAGAGCTCGGAGGAGAATACGTAGATCGTGTGTATTAAAAGTTGGCGCGTGGCGAGCTTAGTGAGACGGTGAACTGTGGAGCTATATCGAGTTCTAAGTCCCGCGTTCTAAGCTCCGTAGAATTTCCTCTCTTTCGCTTCACTCCTCCGGAAATCGGCGTGCCAAACCTTCTACCATTTTACGTCGACTCAAGATTGAATTTCAAGTATACTACGGCCTTTGTTTCCCTCAAGTGGAGCCACTTCACTCGACGCTCTCTCCACCATCTTATGATACACATACACGTACCCACGACACTTCTTGTTTTATTTCTTTTCATCTCATGCCTTTCGACATTCTTTACTACTCGGGCACAATGGACTGGTAAAAAAATGTTCTTTTTTGCTCACCGTCCACCGTGGAACTATAATTATTAGTTTTTGTGTCATGAACCGCCATGATGCGTTGATTAGTTTAAAAAATGGTATTTTGACAATTTTTTCACCATTTATCTACAAAATCTTCTAACTGTTTTTCAGCTGACCTTGGAATCAAATTTATTTCTTTCAATTTTGTGCATAAAATAAATAAATAAAATATGAAATATGAAAGTTAAAAAATCATAAATTTAAATTAAATTAAATCATAAAATTTATCAAAATCCGTTTCCAACGACATTCCATAATTGAATAAAAATGCAATATTTTCGGAAAAACTGAATTTTATATCGATGCTTTTCGAAAATAACTTCATAGGTCTAGGGAAAATGGGTTAACTGAAATACAAATTGCTCGAGGACGATGTAAAAAGCGAAACATATTCCATCCACGAGGACATTAGCGTGCTGCGAAGCCGCAGTATTTTGCGTGCACCACTAAGCTGCTCCAATATAATACGACTCGTCCCGGTTTCCGAGCATGTTTTTACCGAGCTAAGGCACCTCACTGTTCGACAAACTTTGCCCACAAGTATTGTCGATAAGAAACTTTTTGTTCCACGGATGAGCTGACGAACCTTTTTTCTCAGGATGGTACCACGGCAAAATTGACAGGAAAGCGATGCAAAAACGTCTACACTTCGGGAAGTTCATTATTTCGGAGTGACAAGAAAAGCACAGAAAAATAAATTTTCAAATTCCTTGCACCAAAATCGATATATCTAAAAAAAGTTACTATACTTAATTGAGATTATTTTTATTCATCAATAGAATAACGTCAGTTAATCAATGATCTGAATGCTCGGCAACAGTCAAATGGTTTTTGCATTAGAACGCACTGTCTAATTATACTAATATAAAATATCGAAGTCTCAGAGAACTTCTTGTCAGAGCACGACTTTTATTGTCGCTTGTGTGATGCAAAAAATATCTAATCAATACATCTAGCATAAAAATCAATATACATAAAAAGTTAATTTTATTAAATATCAAATATTTTATGAAATAATTTAAAAAATTAAAATTAAAATTAAAATTAAAATTAAAATTAAAATTAAAATTGGCTGAATGGTTACTGCGCAGCAACATATAAACTATCTAATAAATTACGATCTAATTAGTACGGTACAGGCTATCGAAGTCTTGGAGAACTTCTTGTCGGAGCACGACTTTTATTGTCGCTTGTACGAGATTTTGGGATTTGCTGCTTCATGTTGAGCGATGGGAATTGAATAATGTCTGGAGGAGTTGGTCGAGAATTAAGGTTAAGCTGCCTGTTAGGGGGGCTGATGCGGCGAGCTTGTTGTTGGGTTTTATTTTGCTTCGAATGGGGTCTACGTCCATGTAATCTGCTTTGGTTCTGTCTGCGTAGATGGCGTCGTAGGGTTTTTCTCAAACGAGAGTCACCCTTGCAGACAGACATCCACTTCCTAGAGACTTGAGCAGAATTGAGCAGCGAACGAGAGTCTAGCTTTCGAAGTATTATTTCGGCAATTTCCAAAGGCAAGCTAGATATGAAGTCAACTTCGCAGCTGTTGGCTCCAATGGAGCTCATGAGCTTAGCAAAAGATTCCATGATCTTGCTGTGAGCAATGACAATTACAGAATGATGCTCCTCCGTCGGATCCTCAGATTATATACACATGTGCACCGCTCCGGATGACTGCACCGGCCAATCAGGATCGCCCGTCACAGCTGACCACCTCGACGAATGAAAATCGAGCTACGATTGTTACTCTTTTCTGACAGCGCCGGCCACTCCACACGAGAAGGAAATTCCTCATGACGTTTCTTCTGCATAATAATTTCAAACGTCTCATATTTTTATCATTTACTCCAGACCAAAACATCGATATTGTTATTGGTAAAAAGAAAAAAAAATTAATTATTGAGTTTTTGGCTATGCTATTTTTTGGCTCATGGAATAGTACAAAGTTTGATGTTCCTCTATGGCTACGCATTATTCACGGTCACTCAAGCGTGACAACATATATCTTGGTGTTTCGTCTCGATGACCGCAAAGTGAGGCCACGAGCTCGTAAGCGTGTCTCTTAACGACATAAATGGCTGCTTCAGGCTTGGTTTGCACTGCCAGTCCTCTTATCGCGTCTCCTGTATGATAATCCGTTCCACTACTCGGTGATTTACGGTGCAAGTGAGGGCTGGAGAATCCTTCCTGCTGAATCTTCGTTTTCTCTAGTCAGTCTGGTATTTGCATAGCCTTCGCCCATTGTGTACGTCTGTGTCAGTATAACGTCTGTATCGAATGATCGTCTTTACACTTTTCGTAAGCTTTGCGCATCGAATTTCTCAAATTCTTCGACTGCAATGTTCATCAGGTATTGAAAAATTCCTCATGAAAAAATATCGCAGACAGCAATATCTTTTTGATGAAAAACCAAGTCATAGCCTCTGCTTTAACACTTGAACCTTCTTGCTATTAAAATTTCTAGCATCCTGGCTATGGAATTCAAAAATAATTGAATTTCACATCGAATAATAATCTCGAGGAGTTTGAAAAAATAAATAAAAATCGAAAAAAACGAACTGCCAGGTTTTTCTTATGTTTTTTTTTAGTGATTACAGTTTTCAATGTTATTCATTCACGAACGTATACACGGGAATTCCGAAGTTGGAAACAGCGTTTAATACTTCGGTTAATTTAAATTTTTACTGTTTCGTACTTTTTTCTTTTTTTTTTTTCATTAACCCTGAAAATTCGTTCTGTGGGATGGAACTATATGGCACTAGTATTGGGATGTCACAATGCAGAAGTATATGGACGTCTATTGTCGTAACCTCTATCGATACAATTGCCCTTATGCTGCGGTGAATATCGATCAGTCTGCATTGGATGAGAAAAGCCCCCGGCTTGATCCGTGATCGGGTGTCGCGACAGGTGCGTAGAGACAGAAGGAGTAAGTATGCACAGCGTTCCATATTTATAGCTACGAAGCAAAAGCGGTCTCGTGGCTGTTACGAAAATAGAGGTTTTGATGTATTTTTTGTCTCGATTGCATGGAATATCGATGTTCATAGCTCTGGGTGGTGTTACTAATGGAAAAATCTGTAAAATTTAAAATTTCTTTTCTGCCATGCGACGAAGGAGATTCCTTAAGATAGAAATGGAACAAAAAACTGATTACATTCTCCGTGGCTTCTTTCTTTTTACCTAAAGTGTTCAACGGAATTCTGCGACGTATGGGAGATTCCATACGCTGCAGATGGACGGAACATATGAGCTACGAAGAGTCCCGCATATAGAATGCGATTCTGGTGGGTTCGGTCATCCTAAAATTCAACGACCTGGACGAGGGTTGAGGTACGATCGTAGATGAGTAAATATGTCGATTGACAAAAAAAAAAAAAAAAAGAACTTTGCCACAATCCGAAAAGCGACAAACGCTTCTCGGAGGAAAGACAGTGCCAACAGAGAATTGAGCGAGGGAGAGAAAGTTCTATTTTTTATCCCGTCAATCTGATGAACGTGAAGGGTGTCGACAGTTTGGGATGGGTCAGCTGCGGCGATGGCACAGTCAGCGGAGTGGCGCTTGGCTGGAAACTGAGAGACCTGATCGATACGAAACTTCAGACCCAGGTGTGGCGTTTTCATCAGCCATTCTCGATGTCCCGACCAATAAATTGGTTTCACAATTTTCGATCACGAAGAACGTAAATGGAAGCTTCTCTTTGCTTCCCAGTAAACAAAAGCTGAATTGTTTGAACGTGAACGTATTTTCCATCCCCATAATTGTTACGGTGTTTTTTCCACTTTCATGCCATGCAGAAATATTGCAATCGTACTGACCCACATACGAAGGTCAACAACTGCGGATGTTTTCAGTCGCGACGGAATAACTACTTGAAAGAAAGTAAACGAAAGAAAAACAAGAATGTGGTTCAAAATTCCGCTTGGACGAGCTTGAAAGGGGAAAAGTTTGTTTTCAAAGTATGCCCTGAATATTTCTATCGCACGAACGATGTAACGATAATCGCGTACGTCGGCAGCTGTTTCATCGAACGGAATGGGAATTTTGGCGAAGGCGAGTTGAAAAAAACGTAAAAAGAAAAAAAAAATATATATATCGGAGCGCTGGAACCGTTTTTAAAATTAGCTCCCGAAAGGCGCAAATAGTTTTTTGATACCATGCTCTCGCAGCATTTAACCCACGAGAGTTTTTTCTACTTTCCTCGATTTTTCGGCCCTTTGCCACCCTCTGCCCCTCTCTCTCTCTCTCTCTCGCGACCCTTTGCTTCCCAATTTTTCGTTCCACCCTTCCATGCTCGTAATTAACTTCCAAGTGACATTAATAAGACAAAGTGCATGATAAAGAGTATGTGTGTGTGTGTGTGTGTGTATGTGTGAGAGAGAGAGAGAGAGAGAGATGAAATATTTGACTGTGACTTCATATGACGTTGAAAAATCCCGACGAAACGGAGAATGTTTTCATCAGCAGTATCGATCAAGTACGCAGAACTCACCTGTTCCATCGTTTAGCTATTGGAACACCCAATTGGGTCAACATTACACTCTGGTTGACACTGCCAGAGTTTTTCTCATCGAGTGTTTAACACCAATCGACGTGAGATACGGGCGTACCTGCTTCTACGAGGCTTTTCCTTTAACATATGCTTTTTTTCGATTACTTTCCAGGAGGTACCTTTGAGAGGGCTAAAGTCAAAGCCAAAGTAAAGTTGACTATACGTGTTAATGAAAACATAATAAAACGGTCGAGAACCTCTCAATGCAAAGATGTTTTACATATAGCGAGAAAGTCCTGAATGGCCCTGACTCATCGCATACACAAAGCCTCGTAAGAATAGTTTTTCATTAGCCCGTAAAGAAAAAAATGTGGTTTGAGGCATTCATCGTGATGAATTTTGTTTGGGTTTGTTTTTTTCTGTGATATTCAGTAAGAGAGTCTCTCTGGAAAAAAGTGAAGAACATTTCAATGCTGCTAATTCATATGGTGGTTTGATGGAGCATCAATAGAAGGATGAAATAACGGGATTCACAGCCTGGAATAAATGATAAAGAGATTCCGTAGTCAAAGTTCTTTTCTTTGATTCGTTGACTCTTTCTTTCTTCAGCAAGGCCGTTTTCGCCTCGCTGAGCATACCGAAAGTTCTATTGGATTTTATTTGTAGCTGTTGGGACGAACCCACACAAAAAGCATGGCGTTCGCACGGACGAACTGACGAAAACTTGCTTGACTTTACTCATATTTTTATAGCTAAAAAGTTGACTCATTAGTCGGACAGTCATTCGTCAGCCTCTTCATCTTTTAGCAAGCGATGAAGCGCGACTTCTTTTCTCTCGTCTATCCGTTAAAGCAATATAAAACAGTTGCTAATTGTCATTGCTGAGGAAATAATCGGAGGAGTCTTTCTGTTCCTGCGACTCTTGCTGACTTGCAATTTGCTTCGCTGAGGAGCTTCCCGACGGTCGTAAAGTCAGCGGGTCAAAAGTCGGATTAAAAGAAAACAAGAGCGTTCCGCTTGATGTGAAAAATGGACCGACAGGTTCACTCATTTTCAATCTCCGTCTTCCAGGCCAAATCATTTCTCAGCCTTCAACACGAAATACTGCGAATAATCAATGCAAATAAACTAAAAAACTCATTCAACTCACTCAACTCATACTTGCTCGACGCTCCAGCTCTTTGACTCGTACTTTTCGAAATACTGAGAATTCGCCTCAGTAGCTTTGTAAATATATCCGTCCGTAGTTTATCGATCGAAGAAAGCAATGAGAAGAAAGTGAAAAAAAGGATTTTTTGGAACGCCCAAGCCAGGAATTTTCCTTGATACAGAACATTTTTAAATGAGCTTCTTACCCAAAGTAACGCGAGAGAATCCTTCTTAGGCGTACAAAGCTGGAGGAATATGTTGGAAGAATGAAATTGTGTAAGCGTGTAACGGGTAGTCGGTTCGCCGCTGGTAAGAAGCTCGGACTAGTAGTGTCGGTAGATATACGATCAGACCGTTTAAAGTGCAACGAGCCAAAATAAAATTCGCCGTTCTACTACTGGATTAACCTAGAAACCTCACAGAGACACATATCTTGGCCATTGTATTCCGTGCGGCCAGACTTTCTCCATACGACCACACCCCAATCGTAAATTGTAGGCCCTTTTCGGTTCTCCGCTTCATTTCTCGTCGCACGCGTTATATTCTTCCCGAGATCCTTCCCATTTTCTCAGAAAATAATAGGAACATGCTAACTGTCATATAAAATTGTGAAATTCACAGACACTTCGAGGGGGTGCTCGCTTTCTTTTCAACATTGTCCACCGAGACTAAGTCCCGAGATACCATTTTTCCAGTTGGATACTGGATACTCGCTGTATTTGAACAAGAGCAGAACTGTTATGTCGTAGATCAGAAAATTAATCTTTTGGTACTCACCAGCATATTTTGTGGAGTTGATTACTAAAGTATGTTCATGTAAATGAACCGGCACGGTAAACGTTTTACTGAAGTTCTCAATTAACCTGCCACAGTTGTTTCGGCAGAAAAAACTGCATACAGAAACATCCAGCAGGAATCATTTTTTGAAATCCTTTTGCCTTTTATTTTTTAGGCACCACTAAGAATTTTTATTGAGGAGAGAAACGATTTTTCTCAATTTTGAAATAAAAACGAAACTTGACTTGATATATTAATTTGATTTTCTTCCTTCGACCAGGCCTAGTCAGGAGTTTTGACATTTGCGACGTTTAAGTTACGCTTAATAAAGTAAAGGAAGTTGAAAATGGATAAAAATGGAGGCACTACGTTTCGGGTAATTTCCACTACACTTTAACGTTAATAAATGCATGTCCCTGTGAGCTTGGAGTGAAAAGACAGACATATAATGTGGTAGGTCACCGCTTTTGTTTTTCGCAATTTAACAAAAGTCTACAGCATGCGTTTAAAGAAATATATATGAGCGAGTGTATAAGTCGACTTTTCGTGAGCTGTTGGAACTTTTTCTAGTTCTATGATAAAGCTCACGTCACTTTTTCTCCAGCTATCGCTGCTTCTTCGTTAATTTTAGTGACTGCGCATAGTTACCGAGTCTCTAGGGCTGGGGTGACCTCCGTTTTTAACTCGACCCGTCAAAAAAGTATCATCTACGAGCACAGCCACCCGCGGTGGCTCGCCTTTTCTTTTCTCGTAACTCACACACCAGGCTGCTCGTTAACTCGTAACTCGCTAATCGTATATACTTTTATTCCTCACGTTGGTAACTATGCAGCTACGCAGAAGCTTATACTATTAAAGTCAACACAGATGCGACACTCTGAATAAAAAATATTTGGATTATTTTCATAATTTACTTAGTCACGAGCCCTCAGTATCTTTTATTCTTTTAATTATTTTTATTTCTCCCCCTGACTGTTAAAGGGGCTTGCGAACTCAATCCTTTATAATCTGTTCAAACATATTTCTTTCGGAAATATTCCATTGTAATTGAAAAACATCATTTTTTTTTTTTCTAATTCAATACAAAGTTGACGTCGATGGTCCCACCAATTATGTGATATAATATTCAATATAAAAGCTGCTTCGGAGAAGTTAATTTCTGCCAAGGTAAATTTATTTTCGACTAAATTAAATCCAAAGCTGCTATGATGAGAAGAATTAATTTCACTCGGAGATTACGACATCGGAGAAGGTGCAGCGATTCGGTGGCAGAGTACTGCAGAACCGAACACTCCTCATGCATTAAAAGAGGCAAAGCTCACACAAGCCCCTCATCCTCTCCCAGTAGGGATCGTGAAATTGTCGAAGTATACTATTTGCGGGAGAGAGAAGCATTCAGGAGCTAAAGATTATTAGCAGTTTCAGGATGCTTAATCGCATGTATACGTGTGCTTCAACATAAACGTATATACACTATGTGCATACAAGGTAGGAGTCAACCGACATGGGCTATTGCATTCCTCGCCCCGAACACATTGATTCTGATACGTAGCTTTCGGTATATCCAGTGGAATAGATCGACAACGCGATGAGTCGGATAGAGTATAAGGGGCGGGGGGGGGGGGGAGATCTGTTCGGAATAGTTAACCATTCGGAGTATCCAGGGCCATGACATACATAAAGCAATGACTGACTATAGACGGATCGCAAAACTCTAAACAGAAACGTTTCCAGCGGGATGTTCCTATCCAATGGATAATTAGCTTTCGTAATTAACGCGCATATACTTTCGCAAAAACACATGCTTTCTGGCTCTTCGCCTCACTGCAGCTTATAAATCCTTTATATACGATTCAACTAAATCGCAATAACTGCCGTTTTCGGTCAAATTACTTTGGAACTAATATTACTCGATGCTCGTAATCGCATACCCGACTCCACATTTAATTACTTGCTTCATTAAACATCTGTCCTAATTTTGTCGGAGTTCTTACCTTCAGCTGCGTCTGATCATGACGCTCATCATGGTTTTTCAATCCTGGCTTCATCCGAAATCGGCCACGATCACGTTGACCTTGACACACTTTGATGAACTTAAATCCTCATCAAATAACCAAGGTGACACGTGATTACATTTTATCTACGCTGAGCCTCTCTTAATCCCGACCACGACCTGACGAGAATCGTCTTCTCAGGCACACCTTAACTCGATTAAGATCTGACATTCCCCTAAGTAGAATTCACGTCGTGGGCTGGTCAATAAAACTTTCTGGGATTTTTATTTTTTTTATTTTGATATGAATTTTTTTCCAAAAAGCAAAAAGAGACGATAAAACATGTGAAGTGTATTTTTCGGCATTGGAAGCAAAGTTTCCAAAAACAAATACAATTGGTAATCGTTGAAACGAGCGATATGAATCACGAGAATACAACAAAGTTTGATTTATGCTGGAAGTAATATTATTCGAGCCTGAATGAAGTTAAACTCCAATTACGTACGAGGTAAATTCAATAACTTTGATGGTTTATCAGCTGTACCAGAAAGTAACACTTGCATATTGTGAATATGTTGAAAAGCCCTTCAGCTTTGCAAAGTGGAGTGTTCCACTGGAACGAGGACGGATATATAATCAGGAAGAGAAGTAAATAAAGGGAGAGGAAGAAAGAGACTGCAAGAGTATTTTCGAAACGGTTCGGTAGTTGCTTGCAGAGTTATTTAGAGGCTGTAGATTTTGATGTTGCCGGAGGCTCTTTTGAGGATCGGCAGTTCATTCGAGTAACACGAGTAAAGTGTTACTAGAATAGTTGCTATACGGACAAGCGTTCACAGCTCTGAAACGCAGGGAGCTACTGTTTAGAGAGCTCTGTGCTACGCTCAATAGTTCCTACATGATTTGGTCAGACTCTACCATGGACGCGCACTGCCGATCGAGCCCTCTAATTGTAGAGAAGGACTATTCTCGCCCAACTACAAGAGAGAAATGGGTCTAGCGTGTGGACCAATTCTCCGCTATTTTGAGAGCTCACTAACGCAACTTGAGACCGTAATGTTCTCCGATTAATCGTAGGAACAGAACTCTTCTAACAGACAAAACATTGAGACACGTGTTGGAAACAATGCAATTGACTTGGACGCGATGAAACATGATTGTCAATCAATATCCACAAGAATAAATGAAACTTTACGTGCACATATTTTGCAACGATTTTTCCATATATCCGGATTTTAAAAATCCTCAGCTTGGTAATTCCATCGATACAATTATTTCTCGAAATTATAGACGCATCCGGAAAAATGTGGCTTTTGTTGAAAAAGCTTGGGCGAGGATTACCGGAATTGGACGTTGATCCGCCTCGTGTATTATCGGGTAAGAGAACAATTTCACTTTCAATTCGATGCAAAACCAGAGTGGGTGGCACGGTCTTCGGTGGAATTCGTTCGAGCTCATCGTGCAGATGCAGTTGAAAGGGTAGCAGCAAAATTGGTTTGCTGGGGTGTTGGTGGAAGGAGGGACGAGGGCAGTGGCTACAGCTTAACGTTTGTTTGAGAATGCTATTGGTTAGTGGACGTCGGTGTGTCGGCTGTTGGTGGAGGACTCGCGAAGTGGTTTCGCAAACTTCTACTCGCCAATGAGAAAGGGTTGTCACGAGTAAGCGTACAATGTGGGTTGTCGAGTCCAAGCGGAGCTTACAAACACTATACGGTTCTCACGTGGAAGCAGCAACAGTGAATGCCCAGGATTACGATGGTATAGTCAGTCTGAGAAAAAGATAGACAAGCAGAGAATAAGTGGGTTCGATAGAGATGGAACGATGCGAAAAGTGGAAGAAAAAAGGGATGGACGCTGAGATCGTTCCATATACGACGCTCGAAAAATAAATAAGGGATGAAGAAAAGTAAAGAAAAAAAAAAAAAAATGGGTTAATCCGCAAAAACAACTACGTCACACATGCATTCCACGTTCCCCTTTCCTTCATCGCTGACTTTATCCCATTCCAATGTTTAGATAACCCTCTTTTGGGCTCGTAGCACGCGCCCACATGGAGGAACGTGATTTTAACTCTTCTCTACGTTTCTTGTACCGCCCCTGTTCGCTCTTTGCCTCCTCTCTCTCTCTCTCTCTCTCTCTCTCTCTTTCTCTCTCAGTCTTTCTGGCCTCGTTCCCCTTTTGCGCCAGTGGTCTTCGTGTGCTGCTCTCGTTCCACGCGAAAAGTACCGCCGTTATACGTCCGTTCGTTTGCTCCTTCTCACTGTCTCTCTCTTCCTTTATCCAGTTGCCTCGATAGTTCCTGCATGTTTCGCTGACTCGTTCCCTCGCTGCTTTGCATGGACGTTGCGCGACACCCACTCGAGAATTCGCCTGCTTTCGTCCTTTCTTTTTTACGATTTTTCTCTCCTTCTCTCTCTCTCCCTTTCTCCGTCTCCTCTACCGTTTGGTCATATAGATATAAAAACGTGTATATATCAACATTGCATACTGCTCTGGCTCTCGGTCACGGACTTTTCTCCCTTTTCTGGACGATGTGTGCCCTGAGTGCTAGAAAGAGCTCTCAAGATCGTACGAACTTTTCTCTCCAGCCTCTAGTACGGAATCCTCGTCTTGACACTTTTTCATTGTAACTCGCTTCCTCTTTTTCCTGGTATCCAATCCTGGCAATCCTGATCTAGCGGCAACACAGGTAAATCAGCAATTTATCTTCTTACCCCTTGCGAAAACGCTGATCTCAAACAGTCTTACGAAAAATTTTCCGCCATTTCTTTCTTCGTTCAGTTATCCCTCGTTTCTACCGGATTCCAAATCGATATTCGGGATTACTCCACAATTTATACTCAGACTATTTGGTCACAGTGATTGCAGATATAATTTATTTTACGAATCGTATTCCCATTTTATTTTTTTTACGTCCAACAATTTATTTCAAATTCACACGATTTAAGGGCTATAGGAACCCGAAGACCTTGCAGCACGATCGCACGCTAGAGTTTCACGGAATTGATCGCTTCCCCTGAAAGACAAAAATCATCGGTATGATCCAGATCGAACGCTCCTTTTCATTAATCAGTAACGGCGAATCCGTTAAAGAAAAATTGATCAACGAGTAGCATAAAAAAATTATGATTCCTGATGCGCCTCGTGTTAATGAAAAAAACGATGGAAACAAAGTCATGAAGACTTCGGACTGTAGAAATTAAAGAAATTTCTACGGACCGAAGGAAAATCAAAAAAAAATATTCGCCTGCATAACTTTGATTGTATCTATTGGTTTGTTCATTTCTACTGCATAGATATTTCGATCGGATTATGAAAGGTCATTGAGTCCTAGGAGCAGAAGAAGGAAGCGAAATCTCCATGAGGAGTGTTGTTTTTGGTTTGATGTCCAGGATGAATGGAGAAACGGAACATAAAGTTTGAGTAGGCGATTAACCTGCCCCGTATAAACGTTGAAGGGTGGTAACGAGGATGACGTAGCATCATGCGAAAGAGTGTGAAGTTTACCAGAGTGAAAAGGAGTACGAACGCTCGAGTACATCTCAACAGCGCAGAAGAGCAACATAAATACAGGGTGTTAGTCATCAGCATCGTTGGCTTCTCTCAAACATGTCAACACACACAGCCATGTAGGATTTTGTCAAGAATTTGAGATTAAATTGACAGATAAGCGTAACGGAAACGTGTTCCGATCCGTGTGGCTCCCTAATGTTGTTCAGGGTCGTTTTTCGGTGTCCAAAGAGAATCACGATGAGTTCCTCGCCCCTTTGGCCAGCAGATCCGGAGAAAACATCGGGGAAAGGAATGGATCTCTCCGATAAGATAGGTGACTCGAAATACCTTCTAGAACTGCCACCGAAAGGTCGCCGATCGATAGAATCGACCGCGTTCGATGAATCCGCATTTCTCATAGTTACAATGGAGGGTTGAGTGTCCTGCCAGACTGACCTGTCACAATGTCCGATTAATCTTTGGAAAAAAAATTGTAGACTTTGCATACTGGTTGGGAGAGTACGTGCCCACTTTTTTTTATCAAACTAACCGGGCTGGAGGATTCAGCTTCTGTGAATTGTTCAGCGTCGAGTCATTAATCCATAAAAATGAACAAGGAAATAGCATGCAAATTTAAATTATGAATGAAGGCTGATGAGAATCCTTGTATCCAAATTCCGGGATAAATATCAGGTAAATCAATGTCCTGTTTAAAATAACCTCGTGGCCGCATGCTTATCCAAACTTTAAAACATTCTGCCCACGTGTATCTGTACATACTTGCTTGCCCCTAACGTTGGCGAAGATCGAAAGGACGATGAACGTGTTTCTCGGGATCCCAAGCCACTGAAAGTGCCTGCTCTGCATAGGCATCGGCAGAGGCCAAAGCTTTGGGTACATTAGAGAGGACAGCCTGCTTCAGCGAACAAGAACCTTATCATCGCTAGAATTGTCCAAACTGGTGCAAAGCCCACAAACTTGCTACAACGCAGAACTGGAAACGTGGTGGTCCGGCTCAGATATCCAATCTTTTCTTAGCGGGTCACATGCATATCAACACGCCTACCCACCCCCGCCCTTACTAACTTGATGAAAGCGCCATGACCTCGTTCAATAGTATCCGATAAACATTCGCGTGACAAAATTGTCTGCAGTGAAATTACATACGGTAGATCCTCGTCATGAACTTTGTCTCATTCCGTAAGCCTCTCCCTGGCCAGTATGTTCGATTCTACTCAAAAATCTTTCCATCCATATTGATTTTTTTAAATTTGTATCATATCATCACGTATAGAATACAAAGTGGCACCTCGCACTTTTATAGCGAATGGCACATGGAAACATTGAGATGGATTGCATTAAGATGTGGAATGAAAAAAAAAAGAAAAAAAAACAAATATAGAAATAAGTGAAATTATATTTATTGTAAAGTGGGAGTAGAGATAAGGGAGATGAAAAAGTACGTAATGCCATAATGATGAGTTGCAGAAAGGTGAAAAGCTTTAAAATTCTTACATCCGATCGTTCTTAGCATCGAGAGCGGGTAATACCGTCGCAAGAGTCGAACCTCGAAAAGCTCTCGAGTGTTTTCGTATTCGCCGCTTGGGAATCGTTGTCTCACCCCCGAATAAGATTTCTCTCGAGCTGTTTTCAACCTACAACTGTGCGAGAGCTTTCACAACTCAATCCCACTTCGTTCTTATCATGATTTTCCGCAAATACGACGGAATATCTTGGGGTGAAAGGTAAGAGCGTTACTTCCAATACCTCCTCCTCCTTCCACGAGCTTTCATAGTGACGAAAACGTTTCCTTTCATTTTCTCGACACACGCCATACCGCCACGTGTCATATTTATTTTTCACGGCTTATCAAAATACTCAGCAATTGAAATTTAATAAATACCACGATAATGCGACCAAACTAGGTTGTCGGCAGACGTTTTTTTCTTGAATAACACGAATGCGAGCGTTCAATGTTCATGAGTTGGATTGCAAAGCGACACGTGAGTGGCTGCGTTTCCTATAAACTTGCGAAAACGGTATCGTCTTTCTTTGCTAGATTGGATAATTTTTTTCATCCAAAATAATGCAGTTGTGACATTTATTTGCAAAAAGAAAATCATCGAATAATAATAAAAATAAAATAAAAGTTTTATTTATTCATCAACGTTACGGGCTGGCTCAATTCTTCTTCGTTCTTGAGCTTCATATATTTTTTAAATGTAGTATAGAAAATAACATGCAATAAACGACGTCAGGAGGAAAAGCTTCCTTACAGACAGTAATCTTGTCATTATTCGTGTCAACGATTGGCCTCGAAACTCTTGGACACAGGGTATATAAATATATACATGAAAGAACGCTGCAAGAAAAGCTTGTGGGGCTTAAAGCTCTGAGAAATTTTTCATTTCGATTAAAGTCGTCGGGGTTTTAAGGCGCAGTCGCTATATCGTGGCTCGTTTGCTCTCTGAGCTATATCTATTTAACTTTCCTCCACACCATCTATAAAGTAGCAAAGTACGCGATGAAATAAGAAAAGAAAGAAAAACAAACGGAAAGTTGCAACAGACCGAAAGTAGGAAGACGCTTGATGGGAGTCGTCTAGCTCCGATTAATAAAAAACTTTCAGCCCACTCAAGTGCCAATATAAAAGACTTCGCTTCGCCCGAGTAGAACGGAGTACACTCCGCTATGTTGCTGTTTACGCCACGTATAGTTGTTGTACGAATCCTCCCGCCTCGAGCCTGTTTAACCTGTGAGGTGCTCACCATCTCAATTTTTCTCGTCTTATTCCTTCGGAGCTAAATAATTGAATGTTCCTCACAAAGTACAGGCTTTTTTTTGTCGCGTCACCAACTCGAGAGATTCCCGAGACAGGTCACCATTGATGAACATTATTTGATATCTCCTGCTGTTATTTCCACTTCATATATACTCATCACGACTAGAGATCAGGACTCGATAAAATCAAGTCAGGAAGTACAAAATTAAAAAATGCTCGAGAGTCGTGAAATAGTCATAGGTTGGCAAAAATCAACGAAAATAAATCGACGAAATTTGTAAGAAACAGGTATTTGTGCTTGTGTGGTCGAATTTTTTTTGTTTTTTGCTAGAAAGTGTTTTAGTTATTAGAAAAAAAAAAAAAAAAATGTGTTTTTTGGATCATTTGTGTTTGTTTTGTTTTTTTTTTTTTTTTTTTTTTCATTGTATTTTGGGAATATAATCGCAATGTCATGGCAATTTTTTCGAAGTCATTCAAGTTTTTTAATACTGTTCGTATTTTCTCGGAGTATCTCCGCGAGAACGACTATTCGCGAGCGGGATTTTCTTCTAGACGTTGCAGATGGAGGGAAGT
This sequence comes from Campopleginae sp. 14b, assembly GCA_030522525.1. Lineage (NCBI taxonomy): Eukaryota > Metazoa > Arthropoda > Insecta > Hymenoptera > Ichneumonidae > Campopleginae sp. 14b. The sequence continues at coordinate 163,232 of JAPYYS010000630.1, read as the reverse complement.
GACGAACGAAAAAGCTTAGTATGATTTTGGTCCACCGGTAAGAACGCTATTTAACTTTTCTCGACAAAAACTGATCCAGCTTCTTCCACTTGCCTTATCTTCGTCCCAATGTCTAGCCGCATTCTCGTATTTCTGTCGTTACTTCCAAAGTGATTTTGTATTCGCTTACACGCGGTGGAAATACAAGCACGGACTAAGCAGTTGAGAAAGTTGAGATTCCGCTAAGAGTCTCCGTGCTCGTTGGTCCGCGAACGATAAGAATCTCCATGATAATCGTTTCGTTCACCATTTACTTAAACTCTTCGTTCGATTTTCTCATGTCGAAAAATCTAGTGTTCATTTAACACGAAATTAGCAGAAGATTGGATCTTAGAGATTCATCGATCGGGGGAGAGAATCAAAAATTTCTGCGACGACAATTTCCCAGATAAATTAATAATACGGCGAAAAACATTAGCCTCGACCGATTTAGATCGTATCCGACTGATTATTCCGTTGATTAAATGTGCCAAAACATTTTTTTTCCAAAAGAGCTCGATAACACGAATGACCTTAAAAACATAGACGTGAAACTTTGTGGGTTAATCGAAAAGGCTTTTTGTGCCACCGAGTCTTTTAGTATTCAAAACTAAATGAGGAACAAAAAAAACATGAACGATGAGGAAACTCATCCTTGTCAAACTTTCTGGAGAATGCCTTATATAAATGTGCCATTTTCCGGCTCGGTGATGCCCTTATCCAAGCTTCCTGGACGCGTGACCTGGATCCAAGAACGTTCATCGTATCCCGGACACTGTATTCCCGACCATATACCATTCCATCGTCTTTTCCTGGCCAATAACCCGACGAGCCTCTCACCCAATATATGCACTTATTTTCTTTGACTCCCTTCAGTTTCTGTCTACCAGTCACAGCTTACAAGATAATGGTCGGATCTACTTTCCAATGGTACGTTATCACTCCAAAATTCAAACAGGAGGGTCGTGCTGATGAACTATTTTTTTTTTAAATTCAAAGTAAATTTCATGAATTCAGAAAAAAAAAAAATTCTGTTAATTCTGACATTATTTTTTTATTTTTTATTATTATTTAAGACTAGGAGATTCGGCTGGATCTCACGGCGGGGTCTTGAGTTAATGGTATTTATTATTTTTCAATTGGATTTTATGTGTTTTTTTTTTTTCCATTTAGTGAATTTTTTTGAAATTTGTTTTAACATTTGAGCTCCCAAATTTCATTGGAGTTTTCAGAGCTCGTGACTTTCCATACCGTTACACGAATCAACTACGAGGGCTGAGGTCTAAAGAGCAATCGTACCTCATCAATTTGAAATTGCGCCTAACCATGGGTATCGAAAGATTTTTTGAAATACTTGCATAACCGTAAAGATTTAAAGTAAAAACTTCATTTTTCTTGGAGCCTGAAAAAGTAGTTGGCATCATAAAATTACTTCGGAATCCTCGAGTCCATTAGCATCTGGCTGTGCTCTGCATATATAGTTGATGGAATGTCAAGTCAGAATACCCTGGAGAATGTATGGAGAGCAGAAGTAAGACTGGGCAGGCCATGCGACGCTTAACTTACGGCAGAGCTCTCATAAACTAATACACCATTAACGAGAAATTGGCATGGTTGCCCTCGAGGGAAGAGGAGGAAAAGTAAGAAGGGTTTATCGTAAGAAATGCAAGACCTTGATCGACAACTACACGAGGAAAAGCAGCGTTCCGAAGGACCAAAGTTTCAACGCTAATTCTTGACACTTGTGCAATTTCTATAGTTTTCGTACAACATTTTCTACAAAAAAGTGAAAGTGAACTCGAAAAAAATGTTCAAACATAATCGAATAACCAGAACTTGATTGAATTTTTTCTTTGCAGGAGTTTTTAGGGGAAATTTAGTTTTTTTAATTATGATTTTTATTCAACTAATAAAGTTCATACAAAGGAACAAAATCATACTTTTTTTTTGTTTCACTTAAAAGAATTTCGTATGCAAAATGCTAGAGTGCAGCGTCGGAATCCACTGATTGAAACAATGGAGACGAAAATGGTATCTGGGAGAAAGAAAAAATGTTGTATTCTATTCGAATGATGTAAACTTTCAATTATACAATTGAAACAATTGAATGGTGAACTGATTACGACCCAATGAATTCATATAATAGCAGGAATAATTTTTCTACCCGAAATCTGAAGCAGCACAGAAATATTGGTATTAATTTAAAATTAGATAGGAAATTTGGGAGCCTTGATTTCTACAGATGTAGCAATCGTAACGAAAGCTCTGTTCGGCCTGAGAAGGAAAAAGGGTGGATGAAAAATACTTGGGAACTAGCGGAGAACAAGAGGGATTGAATAAAAATGAGAGCAATTTAGCTCTGCGTTGGCTGAATGTTATTCGAAGACTAGGAGCTCCATGGAGTACCAATTATCTAAAAGGCTTTTCCTGAGAAAGGCCTAAAATCCAGGTCATCTTTTCATGTCTCTTTCTCTTTCGTTCTTATTCTCTTTACAGCTTCATTGAATCGATCCCCTTTTATCTGCAAGCGTCTCGTTCTATGCAGAGCTTCCCGCAGCTTTGTTAAATTATATTCCACTTATCGAGAACGAGATCGATAAATTTAGTAGTGAAAATCCAGTGGAAGCTCAAGACGTTTTATCTGAGAGGAAGTGAAACGAAACAAGAAGCACAGGACTGCTGGGAAAGAGAGAAGTGGAAAGACACAATGGCAGCAAGGCTACGACGAGGGACCACCAGCTAGAAGAGTATCCACTGGGAACACTAGAGTCCTGGGCTACGAAGTAGGACGGCACGAGCACTTTGTGTCTCGGTTACAAACGTTTGTGTGCAAGAAAAGGAGGAACACGAATACCACCACAATGTGAGTATGCTCTTCGTGTATTCCCATGGTTATCCATTATGGAAAGAGAGGAAGAATGAGATAGAAAAATGGAGAAAGTGAAGGAAGCTTCTGGTGGTGTATCTCAAGCTTCACAGCTCAAGCCACATATAAGGTTCTACCCTTTAAATCTGGAAAGTAAAGGTGAAACTATGAGATAGTGGCCGCGGCCTTGCTCTCGCCCACATCCCATCCCATCATGTACTAACCTCCCCAACCATTCACGTCTCTCTCCCATCTGTCCCGCTCTTCTGCCTCCATTTAGTCATTTACTATTTATGCAAAAGCGGTGGGTGGTTGCCAAGCGCAAGGAAATACGCTGCAAGCCCATCTTTCCACATAGACTGCAGCACCTCTCGACTACTCGTAAGAGGTAGCTATGCAGGCGATTCTAGAGGTAACCGCTTCGCCGCTTTTCTTCCTCACCCTAACCTGCTACTGCATCTTTTCTCCACACACCTGTACCACACCATTTCATTTTTTTTCTTTTCAACCCTTTCCAGACCTGCTTGCCTTCGCCCCTACCATTTCTACTTTGGGTACTCTGTGGCCATGTTCATCCATTATCCTGGCACCATGTTACTTTTTCCACCATCCCTCCCCTGTCTTTCTTTTTCTCCCTCTTCCGTTTTCTTATTCTTAACCAAAACTCATACCAACTCACACATTCACCGAACAAGAATCTCTGCCTTTTTCCAAGTTTTCAAGTTTATTTGCCACGAGGAGCTTTCATTGTCTGTAGATATTTATGGACGAGAAGGAGTGAATCGGATGTAAAGAGAAAGAATTCAGGTTTTTTTCAGTGAAACAACGTCTGCGCCCTACGGTGGCTCTGTGTGCGATAGAACAGTGCAAATGGGGAAGAATTTTCTTGCATCAGGAGCGACAATAGAGAGCAAACGAATGGAGATCGCTCCAGAATAAAGAAGTGTCCTAGATCCTGGTACAGAGGGCACGTGATAAAAGCGAATTTAAGGTGGGAGGATATGGAAAAGAAAGGAGCAGTCGAAAGAAAAGTCTATACTTTTCGCGAGAGCCAAGCCGAACGGAGGCAATCTGCATTTTGTCAAACTATCGAGAGACAAACTTTGAGTTTGGCAACGAGGAGTAAGGGCAAGAGAAAGCGAAGAGCGTCGAGGGGATGAAAAGAAAAAAGCAGGAAATAAAGGGAGGTGCTGAAACGTCGGGTGTACGATGAAAATTGAGGGTAAGATTACAAAAAGTATGGGTGTTGGCGAAGCAAGGACGTGGGGATTTCGAGCCCCCAGCACAAAGAACTGCGGGTAGTGCCCTCGTGCACTGTCGGCCAGACCCTTCACTTTTATGCCTCAGATACAGTTATAAACAACAATACCGAGAACAACATGGCAGAAACGTGACCCTCCTGCTCTCACTCAGACTGTTTTTCGTTTCCCGATTCACAAATGTATAAAAACATTTGTCTAGGATGCAGACAGTCTGCCACACTCTATACACAGTTACAAAAATCCAGTATCCGAATGGACCTCGTCGAAAAGCTTTGGTGAAGCTTTCTAGGCAGTATATATCCTGATTGTTACAGTCAAAGGATTTCGTGGAGCCTACATCGAGTATTTTGTGACACAGACGACCGCTAAGATAAAATTCAATTTTTTTATTCACTTTGATGAATTCTCATTGATTATCTAAAAGAAATGCATCACGAATTTTCTGCTTTTTTTCCAATTAGCGCCGGTGCTGAAAGACAAAACACTAATCTGCACAGAAGCACGTGCGAGCTCAACCGAATGAATTATCCAATATTTAGCAGTCGAAGTATAAGCTCTCTGGGCTCTCCTATCAACGAGCGAAAACGTCCGGCCTTGATATTGAACAAGCGAAGATCAACCACTGGTTTTCATCTCGTGCTTCGTACTCTTCAAGCACAAAGCTATCGTCGCTGCATACCAAACGTCACAGTGGCTGTGACACAGTACCGAACGAATTCTCCAATCAATCGATAAACCTGAATTATTTAAAATGACACGAGCTTTCACAAAGGACTTTTTTTTCAACGATAAAAATTGGCCGCTGCTAAAATCCTCGAAATTGGTGGAAAAGTGTAATTTATGCAAGCTTATCTTGTGAATTTAATAAAAGCCAAAATGCGGACGCATTGGGTAAATGATATCGTGACATAGTTCGGTACGCGTTGGCTCAGCTTGCGAACCGTGACAATTATAGCGTCGCGGTGAGTTTCGTATAGAGAGGTGCACAATCTTCTCTCGCTTTTGGATTGTCGTGGCTTGGTAGCTATAACATCTGCCCAGGGTTGGAATGATATGAGTGGGACATGGAAGATTTCTAAAAGCCTGGGGTCTGATCATGCGTATAGACTGAATTACCTGGCTATTCAAATATATAGAAGCAGATGAAATGCTCTGGAAAGCTTGAAATTTGATTGGACCATTTAACGAAATATAATTCCACGTAATCTCTCTACAAGCTTCCAACGTTGCCCCTTCAGCTGACGCTGGTTTTGTCGCTTTGATAATATCTACAGCTGATCGGAGATATACATATATACAGGTTACGTTCGAGTGCTCTGAAATCCTTAGGATTCGCCGCAAGCACCGTTCCAATTGACAGGAACAGGAGAAAGCAGGAGAGAGAGAGAGAGAGAGAGAGAAGATGAAAATCGCAGAAGCGAACTTTCATAATCGTATTTGGAGAGAATAGAAAAGAGCAGGAAGACAAAGACTCACATATGGGAGGTCTGCTTCATAGAAATATCTCTATATGTATAACAGGTCAAAATTAAATTGAAAGCAAACGCGATCAAGCGCCTCACCACAGAAACCAAACTGATATACTTGGCAATTAGAATTGCGGATCGGGTGGCAAACGAGGATGAAATCAAAGTGTCGGGAGCACAAGGGACGAGGGAGAGGCAGGAGGAAACACCAAGATATAGCGCGAAAGAATGAGGATTGATGAGAATTCGAACGGTGGCTGAAATTCAGCTGCAGATCGATACTAAACTCCGCTTGCTCTGCATTTTCATATATTTATATATCTCTAGTATAGCCAATTTATAGAAACCAACCAGAGAATTGGTCACGGAAGCAGAGTTAATTGCGACACCGAGTACCGGTGGCGGTTGCCATGCGGTGCCCGAGAGTTCGTTCGTTATGCACACTTTTCATCCCTTCCACTTCCTTTCTTCCAACTTATACATACAAATTCACACGGATGAACACATTAATCCCTAGAAACAAGCTCTGCCACATCTCAGTGTTCCAGACTCAGGCATTTACGTCTTTCGTATCGAATGAACATTGTGACGATCTTAACTTTTAGTCAATTATATATTCACACACGAAAGATACGGAGAGTTTTCAGCGCTTCCTATCGATCAACGCTCCTTGCCATCTGGAATGTTCAATGGGCCCACTCTTTCCGAATTATCAACGAACCGAAAGTTGCAATTTTTGACAAAAAAATGTTTCATTATTGTATCCAGGATGGATGGGGAGGAAGCAATTTGGAAAATGGCAAGATCATTCATGCCACGAAATACAAAAATTATCAACATTCAATGTTTTTTGATGCCCTGCTATTTTTTTTATTCATTTTCATGAAAATAAATTTGAGAGCAAAAATCGTCACTTTTTCACTTCTTTTTACTTTGACTAGGGTACATGACGCGCGCGAACGGTTATCTGGTGACGCTGCAGCGCTCCTTTCATACATGACAACTTATCGAGATATGCGACACAAGAGAGATCGTCTACAAGAGCAATAATTTATACAATCAAAATTAACTGTATTTTTAGGCAAAAAAGGCTGTGAGAAGAAATGAAAAGGAGCTAGAGGCGAGAGCTCTTCAGCACTGCATAGGGTGAGGTGGTCTCTATCATCTACAGCCGTTTTTCGATACAAAACAGCCCACAGTCGAAGAGAATATCACAATATTCGATAAATTGTTGATTCTTGACAAATGTAAAAAATCTTTCATCTTTCATCATTTTGATTGGAAAAAAGACGGAGAAATGCTGAAGGAACATGTAACCGCACGCGTATACATGCATCTGTCAAAATGACAGCGGGGCTGCGACTGTGAATCTGGCAGCGGCACTCGAAACATCGAACCGACCAATCACAGAACGAATAAACCAGCAACAATGACAATCGGAATACATCGTGACCCTAGGACTTTTTATTAGGGGAATTAATTAAGAATAGATGAAGAAGATTGTTTAAAAGTTTTCTCAAACGTATGGCCCATTATCCCCATGCGGTTTTACTCAACCGGGTTATTCAGGACTATGTAGCTTAGATCGAATATATATCCTGTGGCACATGTCACGGTATGTTCCGTGTTCCAGCTCCCGAACATACTTTGGGTTCGGAACGGCCAAGACGATATCGGCAGGCACATCAAACTGCAACGAACCTTAGACACAAGTTCTCGTAGTATACGAGCCATGAACGCCGTGCACGGTCTTGATGTACTTTTAACATTATACCACATTCCACGTTCGTTCGATTCATCAATATAGAACAGAGGAGGTTTATGGGCCTCAGGAATCGATCTAGAATGGTGCCAATTTTCATCGCCATTGTGTGGTATTGAGTAGAATAACTTTACCGCTCGAACCGTGCACTAATGAATCTTCATTAATTACACGAGCCGATCATGGGAGGAGAGTTCCTTCACATATTCCCTCACCTTACACAGCTGAGGGTGAAAAAATCAATTCGAAGGTATAAAGGAATCCGGATGATGTTCGCCGTTGATTCGACGGAGGGAGAATTTTTTTTTTCGTCTTTTTTCAGAGTTTTCAATTATTGTTCTAATAATTAAAAAATACTGGAAGTGACTGTAACGAATAATACTGAAAATATCGGAGAACGAGGATCAAAAAAAATCCTGAAACGTTATCGAATGGATGATGATACACTAAAGTTCAATAATTATTTGATAATTTTTTTTGTGACGATTGAACGATCGACATTTTCATCAATAATTCATGAACTCGATATTTTTTGGTATAAAACTCGCGTCATTTATTTCCTACTCCAAATCCGTTTGCTAGTCAGTCCATCGAACGTGAAGAGAGGTCAAAAAATAAACAGAACTCAACGGCCTCACATTGACGGTGAAATAAATTGGTTCCTTTCGGTTGACAAAATAAATCGTAGTAGCAGAGAGGTTTTTTATATTTTTAGTGAATAATGTCGCGTTGTCAAAGTTGATAAAAATAAATCCCTTCGCCGGGTATGTTATTATCGCGATTATATAATTTTGATGGCTTAATTAGAGTGAACAAGTACACGGAGTTGAATTTTGTGTCGTAAAGTAAAAGGCAATTATGCGGCTCAGGTATTATACCTTACTCAGCATTTCCTTGCTCGTGGCTCCTTTTACATCCGCCATCGCACACCCTCGCCAATTCAAAAGAGTCTCGAATCGTATTACCTCAAACTTTCAAGTTTTGTATGCACGGGGCGAGAATTTCAACGTTGAAAATTAGCGTGTGCTACACGTTACGTAAACGCATGAGCGATAACCTCCTTTCAGTCTTATCGAAAATCTAACGTCTACTTGGCACGCCATAGCAAATTTATTCCGCGCAGAATAAAATACAGGTCCATGGAAAGTGCAGTGCACCGGACTAGAATTATATTTGAAACAGTCGATAGTGCAAAGTATTGGTTCTTCGAGCAACATGCATGTTCCTTGCAAATTCACGACATCTCCATTTCCTCCATAATCCAGAGACTTCTTCTTTCGTGCTTTCGTGAAATAAAATTATATTTCTTCCGAATCCCTCGGAAGCAATGATAAGGCTCGTTACGTAGTGGCAGCAATCGTTATCAACGAATCCTCGGCGAATAAATGCCTGCAAATATATTTCACTGAAAACTGAATCTCAAACTTGGAACGATTCGAAGAAGAAAAAAAGAGCTCAGACATATAACTCATTATTTTATTTTTCATATTTTTCGTAGCGCAAATAAAAAATTATGCAAATTATTCTTGCAGTGGGATTTTCATCTCATACCTGAGGGTTCAACTTCTTTTTTCTTTTATCTCAAATTTGTCTTATTCCGAGCGGTGTTTGATTTTTTAGAATCTGTTGACTGGGGTGAAAAAGACACAGTTTCGTTGGTTGAGTTTCTGCGCCGAATTTTTCCATTTCTTGTTCATTCCAACAACTAAATTTGCATTAAGGAGCATTTGTCCCGATTGTGTTAATTTTTATTTCTACGATTCGTCAAGACTGAGTATAAATCCGAAGATGATTTTCCAAAATCATTGAAAATTAAAATTGCTTTGAAAGAACAGCTTTTATTTGGAATCGGGGAGACTGCACCCAACGACCTTGAGTTAAAATCGTCGACTTGTTCGCTTATACTTTAATTCGTAATGAGAATATTTCTCTTTTGGATTTTCCTAATGAAAAGAGTGGCGAAAATTTCCGTATACGTTTGAATGCGAAGGTAATCGCAAAATCTGTGTAATCAGGTTGAATCGTAATGAAATTACTTTTAATTAAAATTTTCGCTGAAAACTGCACTTGTATTTACCGAGAGACATTCCATGGCAGAAATCGTAGCCTGGTATAATGTTTACACTGTGATTTCCCTTGCGCATAATTTGGAATACGATGGAAAATAATGTAAAGCTGACATGACAAAATATCTATACAATTTTCCATGCGTCCAAAAGTTTTTCTTTCTTGGTGCACAATGCTTCGTTGCTGCATGGGAGTTTTCATTGAAATAATGAGAAATGTTTGCAAGTTTCAAAGCTTTTGCGAACTAGGTTGGCAAAGAGTGATACGGGTCTGGTTTAGCAAAGGTCAAAAGCTTTCGAATGTTGAGGAGAACTTGTTGGGCAACACACACAGGAAGTGGCGAGAGGCTTCGTTTCTCGTTTAGAAACCGATATCCTATAAGATGGATCGAAGAAGTTGAGTCGATTCGATGAGTTTTCCTGCGTCATCTCTGCTGTCCCTTTTATGGACAAAATTGTCTCTTCTCGTTGGGGGAACACGCCACAAAGCGTCCGCAAAGAGCGAAGGAAACTCCACTGAGAATTTCAAACGCTTGGCGATACAGAACGGATATTTACGCTCGCCACTTTTGCAAACCCTTTGGTGCACGTCTTTCGTATGTAACGTTCCCTTTCACAAATTTTTCGAGATGACAAACAACGAACAAAGATGAACCATCCTCGTGAGATACGTATTTTGCATCGTCAGTCAGAGACAAAACTATATACACTCCAAGTACATGCATAGATCCATAAAAGTTCAAGCTCTTTATGTCATTTTTTCATCTCTCCGTACACGTAAAAATACCAAACTTTTGTGCATGCGAGATTATTCACACAAAAACACCGAAAAACATATTTCCACCCGGAAAAAAGTCTTTTTTTCCGTTATCTTTTTATTTTCATGAGCAGCCACAAAGTTCCGGCACTTTCCACGAAAAGAATACATTTTAAAAGAAATAAAAATCAAATGTATTGTGTCGTGTATCGTGTATTTGAAATAAACAAAAAATATCCTTCCGAAAAAAAAACAAAAAATAATTTCCTTTTGTGCCAACTCAATGTGAGAATTCTTGTCAGCGAGGTAACGTAATAAATCGACTCGAATATACTTAGGATGAGAGTTTGCTGCATGCCCTAAAAATTTCCATACAAATAGCTTGAGCGTTTTTCCAGATTTCATGTAAAACGTTTCGAGGACCCGAGCCATATTCGTAGCTCAACATTTCACGCGCTAACTTCTTTCCTGATGAAGTTATCCCCAAGTTTTTTTTGCATACCGAAGCCGTTAAGGCGACGTTTAAAAGTGAAAAAATTTAATCTCCGAAGGATGAAGCAGAGTTCTGTAATGATGCTCGCTTTTGAATCTTCCAGGGGTAGCCCCTTAATGGATTCGTTCGGAATAACATTATTTTGGCCTGCAATACTTTATAATTAACGTCAACGAGGACTCGCTAAAACTCCATTTAGCTATAACGGAGCTCGTACGTGACGCGTCCTTTCAATTACCACTCTGTGAATCGGAAGACTGGGAAACATGTATTTCGTCGCATTTGAGAAGTAAGTTGAGGAAGCAGTAATTTGCTCAGGGGAGAGCTTGGATCTTGGAAACTCGGCTGCTCCTATCGAGGCGCTCATTCTCTTTTGTGCGAGCCGGCAACCTGAAGTAGAGAGAAATTATTCACATCAAAAGATGAGACTCGGAGACTCTTTGTCTGTCATCACTGTCTTCATCAAAGAAGGTTCGTTGACTTCGCATAATCATGTTACGCAGTCAGGTTTCTTGCACTTGATTTGACAGTTAACCGCACGTTGCAGCTCCTAAATGTAAGTTTTCCTTTCGTACCCGATCACACAGATTCATTTACTGCGATTATGCAAAAAAAAAATGTATCACGAAAGAACGAAACGCATCGATAAGCTCGTGGACCTCACGGAGTTAATTTTTATTGAAGAATAAGCTTAAAGACTTGATAGTTTTCGTGTGCTATGAAAATTCGTTTTTATCCGGATTCCAGGATATATTTCTGTATTCGCGACTATTCGCCGCCGGTTGGCTTTTTTTTTCTGCAAGAAAAATAAATCAATGAAATGTTTTTCCGAAATATCGTTTCGTTGGCCCCCATAAGTGATTCAGTTACGTTACATTCTACCCTCCCTTTTCACACACACATGCACATAGACATGCACACGAGTTTGATATTGTTTCCTTTTTCTCCAGTCCTTGTGTATGTTTTTTTTACTTCAGAGATTCACGGAGGGTTCTGAACAGCACGTTTCAACGTACGAGATTCCCCGATCGCAAGTAAAAACGTGGGTAGGCTTGGGAGAGGGTCTCAGGCCTCGGGCGATGACCTCAGCTTTGAACGATAAAAAGCCTGCGGAAAACACACTCTCTGCTTCGACATGCTCCTCATTCTCGGATCACGAACCTTCGGGAGAAACAATAAAAGGCGTGAAAGAAGACAAGGGAAAGAAGATGAGGTTCCGTCGAGACGATTGGAGCCACATTTTGTGGCCTCGAGAGCCACACGCATCCTTTAGCTTACTTTTCCATTCTTAATCCAGCCCCGGAAAAAAATAGGAGGCAGCTTTTTATCGATGCATCAAAAATCGTGTGAGTGAAAAATCTTCTTGGACCAAAGATGTATATTACGACGTCGAATGTTTCGGTTGATAATACATTTATTGACTGACAAAATAATGAAAAATAAGAAAAAAATTGTATTTTTAATGATTACGACGATTTGGTATTTTTTTTATGAGACCTCGTCCGGCTCGTGCGGCTGTGAAGTGCTTGCAAGAAATAGATAAAATCGAAATAATGGAGCATCGGGACGCTGGGTAGACGGACGTAATTATTATTAAGTTTCCAAGTTTGATTCGTAAGTCTAGGGTCGTCTGCATCCATTTGCATGGCCGATTTGGGCAGTGAGAGTCGCTGAGTTAATGAGATATATGCTCATTCAAGGCAGCGAGTACGTTGCGCTTGAAGAATTATCGTGAGACCACGAGCGGCAAGCTTTTCACTTCCGGTCTGGTTCGAAAAATAATTGCTCCGTCCAACAGTCTCGAGCTCATTTACGGTCGATCGGTTCGCTTGTAGCTCCTGCCCCTCCCCAAGCCTCTCTTCTACTTCCGGAGGTTTCTTTCGGATTGGCCATCCGACGTAATTACCTAGAGCGCCTGGATAGACCGCGGCTTCCCTCTTTCTACTCTCTTTTGACCTCTTTCACCTTTTACTACGTTGTGGAAGCCCTCTTCGCTTCCCCCAACAGCCTCCCTACTTTTTCTCTCTCAATTTCGTTCACCTCTTTACGCTTTTTCCTCGAAAAATAACGAGGAAGCTTTACCTCTCTCGCTGACTCGCTCGCTCACACGCTCACCCTTTTCTCTCTCTCTCTCTCTCTCCCTCTCTCTCGCATTAATTCTCATTCCGGTTCTTGCAGCCAAACACAAACTTTTCTATTTCGCAGCTCATCCTCACTGAGACTACTTACCGTTTTTACCTTCTCTGCCTCTCCCTTAGACTCGCAATAAGCCGGCACACCGCGTGGCAGCAACACCTTCACTTTTTTCGTTTCATTCTCTCCTTCGCAATTCTTCACATTTTTTTTTTTACTCTCCAACTTGTATTTTCCTCGGGCAACGATCCGTCTTGGGTGGAGCTCGTCGGTGTGAGTTTCATCACATTATCAAGTGCTTGATGCTCGGAAAATAAAAAATGGGAAAAAACGATTAGTTGGAGATGCAAACCTGAACAATCGCCTCCACACGACTCGTTGGCTTAATGCGGACGCTCGGAGATGCATTGTAAATGATATTCATGGCTAGCAGAGATACTGTTTTGTTAGGGGAGGCGATAACAAATACATGTGTGTAAACTAGTGTATGGAGAAGACGAAAAACTAGATACTCGTGTATGCTGGAGAGCTTCGGGGCTGCACCAAACAAGGGAAATTCGTAGGACAACGACAGAAGGTCTCTGTGTCCTTTTTCTTCTCACTCACTCCGGCCGTGAATATACGTAAAGCAAATCGCACAGTTATAGCTCCAAAAGCTACAAAAGGAAGCCACCCAGAGAGTATGAATTGCAAATTGTCGCAACACATCGTGGAGAGCCAGAGGTTTGTAACCAGCATCCAACTTAAACCCTTTCCACAGGAAAGCCAATTCTGTATGCGTTGAAAACGAGCGTGCATGAATCTGTGGTGCTTTTGTTTAGAACACACGGAATATAGCGTTCGAGGAGTGTTTATTTCAACGAAGGAAAGTTTCAATCATCATTGTCACGGCCCCCTGACTCGTGGATAATGAGCCATGCACACGCAATATGTAGCACCGGGTTGCTTGCTATCGAAATTGTTACGCTCTTAATTGACTTCATTCCGGATACTAGGCTACAACGAATCTACCTCGAAATTCATGTTCAAACTCGGAGCGCTATGCCGCTGAACATGTGCGAAGCTCAACGTACAACTTTGTTCTTCACCGAGAAAATGAAAACAGTCAAATTATTGTTTTTCAATCGCAGCAAAAATAGTTTCATTTTTTTGCAATTATTCATTATAATTTGTAGAAACAAAAAATGTTAACTTTAAAATTCATCAAAGAATAATGAAATTTGTTGAATTGGTCAATTCATGTCGTTACAAGCCTTTCCGATTGTTTTCCCACTTTATTGATTTTCCTGTCTCCGTGACGACTCAAAAAAATTTTGTTTACCGTCACTCATTCCTAACGCCACACTCTAAATCGCATTTGCTGGCGGGCGAAGGGAACCTGTACACAAGTCGATCGATAGACACGGATGTGCAATATTTTCACGGTATTTCCACCTGGCACCATTTTTCACGCTCGGAACGAAAGAAAATATTGGTGACCTTGAAAATTGGAGCAATTTTTATTGCGCGAAATGTGAATTATTGTGGGAATAAATGTTTCAACTCTAAATTGGATTTTTGTTGATGGAAGTTGACATTCCGTGGGATGAAAATTGCCCCACAGTGCAAAGTCAATCTTCGATTTTATTTTGAAACGGAGATTGTTTGATTTTAACTCTTCACGTGCTTGGTGAAACGGTCACCCTACCCAGTATCGGTTTCGCCCGGAGCTGCTTAATTGGGACGCCACTGAAGCTGTACATCGAATACATACCCATGGCTATCGGTTTTCACGTCAATTTTCATTTCAAATAGTCTTTGCATTTCATTTGGTATTTCAAAATATGGAGAAAACGTCTGGCCATGACGTTAATTGATTTTTTCAATTAAATGCTTGGTACTGGCCACGAAAAACTTCTGTCTTTTCATTCCACTTTTAGCTCATCAACGCATTCGCTGCAACGATTTTCATTGTGCGTTACTTTATCTACTGCGAGAATGCATTTTCGTGTTAGATATTAGCTGGCTTCGCATCGTTGTTGGATGAGAATTGGAGTGAAAGTGAAGAAACGTAATGGAACCATCATAAATCAAGCGCAGCTACGTTTAATTAGTTGTCAATGAAATGCAGTGAGCGGCTTCAGCTGTTCTCAACGATCGGTCGAGCACTAAACAGCGGTCGGATTTACAGTCCCTCGAGCTAAACCTCGCACAGAATCCTCATTGTGGCTTATACCCAAAATGTTTTTTTTTTTTTCATTCTTCTCGAGAACCGTACGGGCACGGTCGGGCGTCGTCCTATTCATACGTCGATAAATATATCTCTCGGAGTTCCGATAGCACGTATTTCGAGAGCTAAATCAGCGCGAATAGGGACGAAAAGAGTTATCCTCGGCAATTTCGTCCAGCTCGGATACATGCCAGTCATGCTTGGCTGTTGGTCGCTCGCGCCAAAATGAAAACCTCCGAACACGCATATCGTGTCTATATAACCATAGAATTCAAAATTATGACAGGAATTGCATTGTTTTTTAAGGACAAATACGTTTGAAATTGTTAATCAATCAAAAATACAATCAAAATTTGTCATGAATCGGTCGAGGTATATAAAAAGGAATCAGAAATCATTCCGTCAGTCCGTCACTGTCAAATGTCGATTTCGAAAATGGAACGTATCCCTGATAAAGGATAATCATAATGAACAACCAAGCACACGGTGAAGCAGGCCGGTACTCTGCATGTCTGGCTAAACACGGTTATTACTACTTACAGCGTTTTACCTTCGATAAATCAGATTCGATTGATCCGGCGGTTATACATATTTGAAGGTGAAAGTACTGAAATATGTAAAGGAAAAGGGATGTGTTTGGAGGAATGGGATTCGGTGGGTTCCTCTCGTAAAACATTGGCACTGTTCTTGCGGGAAGGGGTGGAGAAATAACGGTGGGAGATACACGAGCTGAGGTTTTTTGTCTCGTACTGTAAGCTCAGTCGATTTCTGCACGAAATCGAGAAAATATCCAATTTCTAACCGCGATTACCTGGGATATTCCTGCCTCGGGCGTGTCCAACGTAGTTACACAACAATCGTATAACTATATAGATGAGTAAACTATATATACGACGTAATTTGAAATACGGACTCACTTGTCTAAAAATATGGTGGCGTCGAGCGTGAAAGCTTGGCAGGCTATATATGCTCACGGTTGGGAAGGGTGAAGAACGTGACGAGGACGATGGGTATCCTGGGTTAGAGGTGATGCCAGAGACAAGGACAGCTGGAGCACAGACGCTTTGAGATAGAAGAATAGAGAATGAAAAAAATGACAGATTATGAAGAAAAAATGTGATGAGGGTGTTAACTGTATAACATTATGTTACCGTTTTTTCTTTTTTCTTTTTATATTTATGTTGATTAGAAAGAAAAAAATGTTGAAGGATGCGAGAAAAAGGGCTTATCAGATAAATATATATGGGGGACTGGAAACCGCCGGGATAAGCTCGCGAGGGTCTATAGAACGGGAGCAGGACATGCAGAAGGACGATCCTCGTGATTGTGTTGGAGGGAAAAGTTGTCGGAAGAGAGTAGAAAGCGTTCGAGACGACAGACATCCAGATATTAGTATTCCAGTCGAGTATCTTTGCCATTTCTCTCGCTTCTCTCTCTCTTTCCTTCGCCTGCTCGCCACATCCGTCTATGCTTTCGTTCTTTTGCTGCTTCTTTTCTTTTCGTACTTTCTCTTTCTATGGAAACGATATATGTAGGTGGAATAGGAAAAACGGATCTAGCTGGAAGGAGAGGGGGGATTGGAGAAAATGGTTACGTCGATCCAGAGTGTGAGTGGGGGTTCAATTCTTCCCTTCGCGATTCTCCTCCCTCTCTCCCTCTCTCTCTCTGAATCTCTGGTCCTTTCTCACTTTTCCGTCGAAAGAGAAAAGGTGCCTTTTAATTTATTTGACAAAGTTTGAGCTTCCGTGTACTGGTGCGGGATTCCGTAGAGGCGTCAGCGTCCAGACGATTCTTTGGAACATACACTGTGAAAAACGGAGGAATAAAGGGGGAACGGTGTAGTGAAGACACCGAGAAAAGGAATATGAGTGAGTGGGGGTGGTTAAAGGGTTTGGCGGTAGAGGGAAAGGGCGAGGAAGAGGGGCAGACAGACAGACAGACAGAGATGGACAATGAGACGGGGCGAGCAAAGAACGGGGGTATAACTCGTAAATCTTTGTCTCACGGAAGCACGAGAACTTTGGGATACCCAACCCCTTCAATCCTTTAGCCTCTTTTACAGAAACGTCTCTATCTACTTCTTTCTTTTTCTCTCTCCTATATTCTCCTTTTTTCATCTCTTCCACTTGTTTTTCAACAACTTTTTGTTTTAGCATCTACACTATTTCTGTGTGGAGGATTGGAGCGTCCATTTTAGTGTCATTCTAATCGAGGGATGCGAGACTCTCTCCCGTTGCCTCTGGTATGCAGTTCATGCCGCAAAGTGTACTACGAGGTTGATTGAAAAAAAATTCCCTCACCCTCCCCTCCAGGTATTGCGGGTCAACTATACGTGAATATGACTCGCAAATGATTTGGATTATACTTCAAAAATCTTCATTTTTTTTTGCCCAAAAAATCAAAACGTTGCCTCAAACGAAAAAATAAGTCACAGCCCTGCTCGGGAGAAACGACCAACAGCTTCTACCTCGTTGTTGTTTCCGGATTTTTCCCTTATTGCAGACGGTGGATTTTCCTCACGTAGAACATTCCTTACAGATGTCCACTTCATATCGACGGAACACGTGGATTGCATAAAATTCGAAAAAAGTATCAATCCAGGGGTCAGCTTCTTCCAGTTCAACCTCAAGCTATGAAATTGCATCAGAGCTTTTGAGTGTTTTATATTCAAGTGTCCATATAAAATATCCTTATGAAACGATATATAAAACAATATACCGTTCCCATTCAGCAACGTTTCATTTTTCAGAACAAATCGAACAGAATCACAATTTTTTTGAAATTCCATGGAAACTGTAAAAAAAAAAAGGTTTGCACCGTCTTTTTTCAGTCATCAATCTGTTTCACGTCAAACGTGGAAATACTCCGAATCGGAGTAATAATAGTGGTTCTGCGAAAACAAAGAAAAAAAGAACGTTCTACATTTTTAACAATTCTTTCTGTAAATACCCTGCGATTTCTCACGAGCGCATCGCGAGTTCGTGTCGCTTAGTACCATGGGAAACTCGGAAAAAGAGTCTCCGACTCAGCGATCGATACACGCGCGTGTGCCTGGCGAAACGGTCACCGAACCGCGTATCGACCTGGCCCGAACACGCATCAACCAGCTATTAAAAAATGCTGCTGGTGCAGAAAAAATTATTCACGGATAATAATTTAGAGAAGCCAGAAATCTTTTTTATATGTTTTTATGAAAACAGATAAAAAAGATAAACTCCAGGTGTAAAAAGTTTTCTCGTTCGTTGTTAAGAATGAGGGGAGCATCGTGCATAGTAACGAATCGTAAATTTTCTTCCCTCTATCCTCAGAGACGTATATTCCAATGGGACGTATCGATTGGCAAGGATTCGGGAAGCGACAGAGACTTTCTCATTGACTTTTTAACTCTTCGCCTATATGTGTTATGAATATACATATATATATGAAGAACGTCGTTCGTTTTCACGTGGAGAATCTTATGCGACGATCATATCTCAGTCATCACAAAGTTGGCAAAAAAGTTAGTCCAACAATTGGAGTAAGTTCAGGTGGGATTTGCAGTTTCCATTCTTTCCTGAATTTCCCACCAAGTTGACCCATCTCTCCGTTTCCCTCAATCTTTTAGCATCGTCTTCATTCTTAATTCTTCTTCTATAACTTATCTCATTTGCGATAAAATTCGATAATAATGGACGGGGACTTTCTTCGATTTGGTTCAATTATACAAACGGAAACCGAAGTGAACTTTACCCTCAGCCTCTCTGGACCGTCACTTTATCATTATATCCTGTAGCAAAGGGTTCGAAACAGAACTCTGCGTATTGAGCTCATGAAATTCATTCCTCGTTGCATTTTTTGCATCCTAAGAAAGTATGCCAAGGACTCCAAAATCCACTGGATCCAAATGGTCCAGAATATTTTATGAGTAGTAAATATGAACTCTCGTTCTGAACTCAGGTACGATGTTCGTTAGCTATCATCTTTCCTTCAGGAGCGTAAAAAAAATTTTTATTATTATTTTTCCCTCAATTTCGTTATGAAAACTTTGCTCGAGAGTTTCGGAATATATCGGGGTTTCTTCTGTGGGGTAGTTCGAGGTGGCAGCAAGCTTTAATTGCTTACTCAAGCTTCTATAATAGTTGGTGCAGGATCATTATAAAAAAATGTTTGACCCACTTGTCGTGATTGAGTTTATGCCGTTGGTTGATTATTTCTGAGAAAAATAAAGATAAACAATCCTGCGTACGGATGTGTATGTTCGGATCAATGAATGCATGCAGGAATATAGAATCGGAATGGAGCGACGAACGATGTTTATTCGAAATCTAAACGCCCTGGGTAGTGTTCTGTTCTTGTTGGTCGTTCCGAGTATTCGGTCATTATCACTGTTGGCTTTTCTTCGTGCAATCATCACGAGTAGTTAACGACCGTACTTCGCCGCGATTGTTTGGTGGGTTGTCCTCGATCCTACGCTCTTATACACGTCTGCGTATATGGAAAATCGAATGCATACATTATCTATACATATATGTGTTAATATAAATGTCTACACGTGTAGATAAACACACGAGTAAATGGGAACCGACGAATTTGGTATTGAAGCTTCCGTACTGGTAAAGTTCTCCCCTAAACGAGCAGATCCAAAGCTCACAATGTTTATCGGACGTGATGGGACACACTTGAGTATAGACAGATCCATATACATCCATATTTATCGATATAAGTGTATATATTGAAATTCGCCATCATGTCGTGTCATTGACGAAATCGCTCGACATCACTACGCGATCATGCACAACAGTTCCCTTTTCCAGGAGATCGCTCCTCTCTGTCTCTGTCTCTCTCTCTCTCTCTCTCTCTCTCTCTCTCTCTCTCTCTCTTTCTCTATCTTTCACATTCTACGTCATAATGTGCCTGAGGGTCCAATCAAAGATTCGTGGCAATAAAAAATATGAACCAAGACAATATTTCTGTGACGCCTGACATTTACTTTTTTCCTCGTTGTTTCCGTCTCCTTCTACTGCCCCCTTAATATCCTGGAGTGCCCGTAAAAACAGTAATGTTTACCAGTAGCGCAATTAACCGCTTGCTTACCTTCGCGCCTGCAAAATTATTCATTGCACTATTGAGCAATTAATTACAGCTTCAATAAATAACGACGCATTGAGGCGTATGGGAATTATGTTTTTCGTATCAATGAGACAGAATCTGCTCCGGGAAAACGATAATTTGTTAATTAATCACATTTTACGTGACTCGGTTTATCTATTTACGAATCACGGAGCTCATAACTGCCGCGACAACGTCAGAGAAATTTCGAATCGATCGATGCACCAAATTTTTTTATTTCTTTTTCTCAATTCTCCTAAAATCAAAATAAACATTGGATAGGATTGAAATAATTTTATAAATATTTCCGTCAATTTTACTACATGCTCGCTACATTTTTTTTAACGTTTTCTGTAGTAAAATTATAGAAAGAGGCTTTTCAGAGAATGGGAACATAACAATATATTTGAAGAGGAGAGAATTAGATTTCATGAGGCTGATAGAAAAAAGTTTGGGCTTCGAGAAAAGAAATCATTCAATCAACAGGATATTTTCGGGTTTCCAGTGCAAACTGTGGGCAGAGTTCAGCGTGTAAAATAAGTAATGCGATATTTTTGAAACACAGGTTATCGTGTTTGTATTGTAAACTTGGATGTGCACTCTACGCATGGTTCTGTATGTGGTCACCGTATGACTTGATGGATCACAATATTGGTAAGGTTTCCAGAGTGAAGAGGCATATTAACGAAGGCATATGTACATTTAAATACAAATGAAACATTTGAACAAGTGGTTCTCAGCAAACGGAAGTTATACGTGTTTCCTAGGGTGAATTCCATTATATTTTATTGCCGCGAGGCATGACGCCTAATTTTTCATGAATGCTAGGGAATTGTTTTATTCAGCGGTGATATTTTAATTATATGGTTAAAAATAGTTGAGTATGATTTGGGGCATGGCCTGAACAACTTGCTGTTTGCTCAATCGTTTTAAAAGAAAAAAAATTATGTTACGTGAAAATGAGTTGCTTTAATTATATTCGTCAGTGGCCTCGTCATAGAAAATCGAATGAACACTGGGCCATCTGTGACATTTGTTATCATCTTCATTATTCTCGTATTTTTATACTTTTTTCGCTGATGCTCTTGGCACGATTCTTTTGAAAGTTCTGGAGGTTCGAATTCTCCCCTAAAAGTCACCCTTTTGCGTACCAGCATCAGTCCGTATCGTGAACTTACCCTATAGATCACTCCGAACGTTTTTTGTCTCCTTAATTGCTCTTCGACTTAATGGCGAGCTTTTCGATCCCAACATTTATCGAGCGACGTGGTTGCCTTCGCGTGTCTTTTACCACGTTGAAGCGTAGCTGTAGACATTTAAAAATGAAATATCCCATGGCTGTTGACAGCCGGATGACTGGATAGCATCAACGTCTGATTCTCTTCGGACACATGCCAGCCCCGAGGTTATACCCGTAGCCCGTGACTCGCTCCTGGGAATTTGTCCCCGTTGATCCATTTATTTGTGTCACTTTTCGATTCCCAGTTCTTTTTTAGTCTGCCTTGTTATTCCTTTTTCGCACTGTCACCCACTTCACATTTTTTAACTCGTATCTTCGTGGTCGAAATTCGTGACGGACGTTGGCGACGAAAACAAGCACAATCGCCAACTTTTCACTCACAACTACGAGGTATCATTTTTTATGTTACTGCACAATGCGAAAAAGAGGTTAAATATTGGATTCGATCTTCTGCACGTGTTCCATGAATAATCTGCACTAGGAAAAAAACGTGCAAATTCAATATTTTGACGCTCTTCTCGGACTCGTGATTATATTGATTCCTGTTAATTTTTTCGTTTTTCCTTCGATCTCGACGCTATTCAGGAATTTTCAGACTGCTTTAAATTCCAGGGAAATCCTGCTAACGAACGGATGTTTTTCCAAGAGCTTATTAATGGCGGAAAAGCAAATATACTCAGGGGTTAATTGCACGATCAAGCGAGCCGCCGAAGGCGGCGAAGTTCGATCGTGATTATACCAAGACGTCTCGTTCGAAGATGATTACTTGTAGTAGCGTCAAGCTATGCTGTGATCCACAACTTTTAGAGCTGAAGTTTCAGCTTTTGGTCCTGCCCGCGTATGTTTCACCGTTCCTTTGTCTCTATCTTCATATTGTTTAGAGATCATATATTCATTAAATTTTTTACCCTGAAGATGATTACGGGAACGTAGGGTTGCAACTTTTTTGGGGGGGAGGTAATCATCTTCGAACGAGATGTCTTGGTATAATCACAATCGAACTTCGCCGCCTTCGGCGGCTCGTTTGATCGTGCAATTATACTGCGACGTCTCGTTCTCGATGATTACTTGTAGAGTTTTAGAGTAAGGGTAAAAATTGTATTTATTTTCCCTTATTAAGTTTGACAGAGGTGTTATAATCACTCACTTATGAACGAAGAACGGTAAGGGCAAATGTTTCATTTCCTTCCTCTATTGGTCGGTTGTAAAATTTCGCGAAGGTTTTTGATTTTTCGGACCATCCGGCTACCTTTTTTATCATGTCTATGTTAATACCCTTGCTTATAGCTTTAGATATCGTCGCATGTTTTGTATTATACGCTGAAAAAACATCTGTATCGACTCCGACATTTTCTAAGATTGATTTTACCCAAAAGGTGGGTAAACTTTTGGCAGGACCAAAAGCTGAAACTTCAGCTCTAAAAGTTGTGGATCAGAGCATAGTTTGGCGCTACTACAAGTAATCATCTTCGAACGAGACGTCGTAGTATAATGGAATTTTTTTCACTTCTCATTCGACAAGTTAATCAGCCTTTGCCCCCTTTCGTATTTCCTGTTGTTTTGGGATTTATCATCCGGTCTAGTATTTGAGATAAAATATACTTTGGTAGTCTCTTTATTTAGGATCCAATTCTGCTTCATGAAGTCTTCGGAAATATTGGAATATTCCATAGATTTCGATGGAGGAACATTCGTACTTATCGATGATTCGATTCATCCGAAGTCAAACAGAAATTCAGATTTCTGACGATTGCGGAAATTCACCTGTGAGGTAAAAATGGCTTAAAAAAATGTAGAATTTTCAAAATGATGATGAGCCAGGTTTGATAAACAAAATTAGATCAAGTGACCAAAGGTTCCTACACGAAAAATAAGCTCTCGTCGAAACGATTGCAAAACCATGACAATTTTTTATCTTTTCGTTCAATTTCTTCATTGATTTGTTAATTCCATTCAATTTCGCTGAATGAAGTGGTTGGCAAAATATAAAAATCATATCAAGTCGCGACTATTGAATACGCGAAAGAATTTTGTTTTCCTGATACAAATGCATTGTGGGTTTATGAATAAATTCATGCAGCGAAAAAAACGGCAAATTCTTGTAAAAAACGGTAACAACGATGACGTAGCACGATCAATTATTTTCTCCCATTTTTTTTCGAGAAACTTATAATAAAAAATAAAAAAATTAAATCGTATTTTTACTGTAAATTCGAGATGAGTTTTTCCAAACAGCTGGTGACGTCTACGAAAAAATGAAAAAAACCCTTCGAAAGCTATGCTTTTTTTTTTAACACCAAAATGCAGCAATGCTTTAATGAATTTCGAAAAAGCTGTTGCTGCTGCGACAATATGTGAGATGCCTGGACGTGGCCCGTGGGTTGATGCGGAATAATGTATTTTTTAATTTCTAAACATCGATGACAATAGACGAAAGTGTAGAAGCCCTTTTATTGAATTCTGAGTGGCTATGTCGTTTTCCATGTTAGCAGTGAATACAGGTAAAGATGGAATTTCGAAGGTTACAAGGCCTGGAATGAGAAAGAAGCAGTGGAAAATGTGGACGTAATATGAGAGGATGGACTGATAAAGTGGCGGAGGAGGAAGATGGATGATAGGAGATAAGGACGTGTACGCGGAAGGAGAACGCGTCCTCATGAAGAGATGATTCCATCGTTGCGCTGCGATCGGTGGCTGGTACGAATCACAAACAGCACACGTCACGAGTGAAGCCTCTTTTCATACTTTATCAAGACACCCCACTTCCTATTTCTCATCGTTCTTCTTGGTGGTGTCCTTCTCTTCAATACTTTTCTACCGCGTTGCACTTACAGTATATATGAAACGATTACGTGGCTCAACTTCAACTTTATCACGTTTTTTTTCTGCCATACAGACTCTGCTTCGCTTTCTATTCGTTGCTGCATGGCTGTATGATTTTTCTTGGGCTCTTGCTCGTTCGCCATGCTTTCCCAACGGTTTTACCCTCTCCCTCGTGAACTCCTCTAACCCCTTTTCCACGGGTTTTCATCGGAGCAATAAGACGGTTACGGCAGAAGGAGATTGGATTCTGATACTAAAGTTTCGATCGCATCGACTACAGGAATGCGAAATTAAATTCGCTTCAATATTCTTGTCAAATTGGCAACGTGGAAATCGGCGGTATGGGGGGAGCGAAATGAGACTTGTACAAAACGAGAAAGTGAGGGAAAGGGGGAGACGGAGGATCGGACGTTGATCGATCCATGGGTAAAAGGGGTTGTAAAGCCTCAGGCACGAATGCACGGCGTAGATGACGACAAGACAAAGAGGTGTGTATATGCGAAGATGAGGCTCGTGATATATACACAGTCTCCAGCCTGTTGTATTTACCACGTGTTTGGTTCGAAGGAATGAAAAACCTTGAGGGATCAAAGGGGAAAACGTGCTAACCGACCAACGAAAAATGGCCTTCCTCGGCGTAAAGTACTCCAA
This sequence comes from Campopleginae sp. 14b, assembly GCA_030522525.1. Taxonomy (NCBI): domain Eukaryota; kingdom Metazoa; phylum Arthropoda; class Insecta; order Hymenoptera; family Ichneumonidae; species Campopleginae sp. 14b. Next base: position 138,398 of record JAPYYS010000630.1, on the reverse strand, counting down.
GATACGGCAAGACAGTCTGTGGCAAAAGATTGACGCCTCGAGGGTTAATGCTGCCGTTATATACCGTCGAGCTTCGCTCTCTTAGACTTTATTTTTCCTTCTTAAAAAGCGTTTCTCACGAATAACGAAATCTCAGATCTCCCCCCCGTTTCTCATGAGGCAAAACCCCCTTTGCTTGTGTGACTAGACAAAAGATGGGTTATCTTCCATGTCCGGGTTTATTACGTGTGAGCGTGACTGCCTCACAGCTGTACAACATTCCGGAAGTAAAAACGCAGAAAAAAAGAAAAATCCAATTCCCGTTCACAATAAAAGAAAAGAATAAAAAAACCCACACACACAATTCTCTTCCCATTATTGGGAATTTTATTCACCGATAATCAGAATGCGAAATTGAAGCTTCGAAAAAAAAAAGAAATAATGGAAATGCAATGAATATTCAGGATGGAAATCGATGTCTCGTTTTGTTGAAAAATTCGAGAGCATTCGTTCGAACAAATACTTCCACACAGGCTTGTGAAAATAGATATTTGCTACTAATATAAACTCTCAAGTGAGAAAAATTCGTCGTCAGAAGAAACTGGATCGATGCTGTAAATTGCAAGCTTACCGATGTGAAAATACGACTGCATAGAGAAGAAATAGTGGAAAGAGAGGCGAGATACCACGGAGTCAATACGAGTCTGCTTACACGTGCTTCAAAGTTCAAAGTCGAGTGATTCGTGTGAAATACTCTGACAATTCAGAGGGACATCAACTATTCGCGCGGCCTCGATCCAACCATGTGTATAAAGTCGATAGTTACGGAGTATATACGATACGAGGTGAATTGCAGCGAAGACGAGGAGGTGCATATATAATACGTAATGATAGTATGGTGGAGAAAGCTCAATCCATCGTTATCTCCTAAGTCGTTGTACGAAGAACGGAAAATATGAGGTTCGGTATTCACGTGTGTCGCAATAAAAAAAAAAACGTGAAATACCAAGTTGAGCGCTCTTACGAGCCTCGAGGAATGATGATGTTGAACCTCGCTCCCTCTTGCGGTTGCGTTGAGGACCCAGAGCCGTCAATACCGCACACTCATCCTTTCACCTACAGCCTGCTCGTACCAGCCATGGAATCTGCGGAAGTCCATGTGTGCATTTTGAAAATATATTACGAGATACGTACCCGACCCTCATATATGAAGTAAAGTGACTGAGAGCGAGAAAGATGAGGCATTAGTTGAAAAAGATCGAGCAGAGGAAAAGATGTCGAACATGCCTCATGCTCCGTTCTACGTGCCTTGGCTTGTGTAATAACGATACCAATAACCCCTACACTTCAATCTTATAATTTCACTATAAGATAGTAATTACGCCATTTTATCGCGATTTTTTTTTAGATAGAAATGCAGATGAATAAAATCAGTGTGAAAAATTTCGTCTCGTCAGCGACGCCGTTGGGGTTTTCATCGAAGAAACAGATCATGAGAGATCTGGATTTAAAGTTCGAACTGTACAGCTTCGGCCGAAATTGTTAGGGACACGCTGTAGGTTTTCCATGCGAGAGAAAATCGAATGTCTTGGCCGAAAGATCCAGCTTAAAATACCTTTTTGCATTTTCATTCCTTTTTTCGATTCTTTTCGGCGAAGTTGATCGAAATATTGTTCGCTGCCCTTGCATATCGAATGGAAGGAAATGCCAAAACATGCAGACGATTTCTCATTAGAATGTCCGTAGGAAATAGCGTCACGAAAATCATCGACATAATGTCTACTAATACAAATTTGTGTTTGCAGAACAAACATACGAGCGACGTTCTATGAGTCGCAGTCTCCTGGAGTCGACTAATTATGAACATCCTCGCGTAAGTAAATTCCTGAGCCGAGTATTTCGCCGATGCGTTATGCAGGCACAGGGATATTAGTTGATGGTGCGAATTGAAATTTCTCAGTGAGTGATTGAGGGCAGCGGAAATGGTTAACTTTCATGCGGTTTCTTGGTTTTGGGTAGGAAACTTGTTTAAGACGTCACAGAACGACGTCGAGTTTTGGATATTTGAACGAGTCAGTTCTGCCGCCATCGCGTCTATGACGGTAAAGTCTGACGTGCTGTTATAAGAATTTCACGACGTTACTCAGTGAAACGAGTTTGTTATCGTGACTTTTCCGGTAGCAGAAACGCCCTTCGAAAAAGCTGGTTAAATTAAATAGCTTGCTGAAGTAGTCGTTAAAATTTCATTCGACGAATATTCAACGAAAAACGAGAATGCGTTTCCATGTGGATAATATGTGCAACTGACCTGAATAAAGATGAACTGGCTTGGTAAATGAAAATCAAGGGAACCTCTGCTTCATTTTCCTGCCGGCTCATAGGCTGGATATACGAATACGTAGAATCGTTATTACCTGAAAGACTCGCTGTTTTCATAGCGAAATATTCCCTTTTTCCTGTTACACATGGGCTCTCATATATTTGATATGCCAGTAATTCTCGAGTGCTTCTGAACGAGGAGCTGATTCTCATAATCCAAACGAATGGCCGTAAGGGCCTCAGTGCGATAACTTCTATTCATCACTCGCAATCATACACGTCAGTTTTTGTAGAGCAGTGGGTCGTTGGAATGTATGCACCATGTGCAAGCTTTCCTAAAGGTACTTAGGTCGTTTTTTCTCCTGATGCGTCGTTTGCGAAATATTATCGATGAGGAACTATCAACGGAGGCAGATCGGAATGCAGAAAACTTGTAGAACCCCATGAGGATTATTGGCCATGAAGATGCCCTACCTCACTCTCTATCCCTACCAGGTGACTGTATTTGTTTTTGGATATGGTCCATCCTTCGGGATATCAATCCAAAGCGCCACCCAGGAGCCACAGTCCAAACACTCTATATATTTGATACTTCAATGATCATGTCTGATGTAGAATTTGAGTTGATTCATCAGATTTCTCTGCGCTTGCAAATCCATGGCAATCTCATATCCGGTTGGATATCGACCACTGCATGTTTGCAGTATCACGAATGACATCGTATATCGTAATACTGAGTACTGGATACGTACGGACGTACTCTGTATATCAGCTGATTTTTTGTCAAATGAGATAATCATCAAAATGCGAATAATAATGCCAGCTAAGGTGAATAGTCAAGCAGTGGGTTTGTTTGGCTTTGATGAGGCAGGTCATGATGTGTGCGAATGTAATTGGAATTGCTCATTACGCGTGTTCTCATTTTTACTGGCACCATTTGGTTTCGGGTATCCTGACAATGAACGTCAAGTCCAGATATTGCAGCAGCTTTGCATGGATATTGAAAAAATGGGTGCGTGAAATGTTGTCGATGAAAGTGTGCTTTCTAGTAAAAAGTGATAATGAGCTGAATTTTTAGGAGAGAGACTAATTCTAGTGGAGACTGTATGAAATGAAATTCCTTTCCAGCCATGTTCACCAGTTAGTGATTTATATGAGACACGTAATAATTGAAGTGCATAGCGGAATATTATAAGCCACTGGATACTCAGACAGACTGGAATATCCCATGAATAGAAACCAATAAGCTTGATGGATTCCAGGGCATAACAGATCGTGAGTGATTGCCACGAGGTTTCGTGCAAAATAAGCGAGCAATCGATGATGTGGATGTGGATGGTGTGTCAGCCAGGTAGAGAATATGGAAAGAACTCGATCGGAGAGAACAGGCTTACGCGATCGAGCAGTGAATCGTGAACGTTGTCTCGACTCTATCGTCTTTTCCTCTTGGGTAAAGGGCCTGTAATATTTGCATTGAACAGTCTCCGAGCTACTAACAAAATGTTAAAGTTGATGGAACATTAGAAAAAATAATAAAAACGAGGCAAGTGTGGAAAGAGCAAAAGCGAAGCAACTTGACTGCAAAACGGATATGAAATGCAATTCCTCGGGGTCGCTATATTTCTACTTGGAATGAAGGCGAGCTCGCAATCTGCCAACATCTCTTGGGGCTACCAGAAAACTGTGGAGAGAGACAGTAACGAATACCTTCGATGTACCGTCATGACAATCGAGAAATTACGTCAAGTCTCTACGACCAATGTTAGGTTGTACGTTAGTGATTACTTGGACAACGTTACATCGTGCATAGTCGGTGGCATCTTCCGGATGAACACCCCGTTGACCATTGTTTTATCCAAATTTTACCAGTTCAATCCAAAAACCATTGTTCACGATAAAATATGCATAGCAATCGTGAACAATGAGCAATCTCTTCGTCGAATTCTGACGATTCTGTATCACGACATTCATCATCAAATGTGCGTCATTTGCTTGACATTCTCTCCTCACAACGGCGATAAGGGACTGACGAGTCTAACGAACGAGATCTGGACCACTGGGACACCCAGGAACGTTATATTCATCCTCCCAAACTTATTTTTCACCGGAGCTCGAATCATTGGAGTTCGAGGCTATTCGAGGCAGAATTGTCTTCAAGCTCAATTAGTCGAGGTAAACAAAATTTACCAACACTATACTGCGACTCGATTTGATTCCGTACCTCGGAGAGAACTTCAAGGCGATTTTCCTTTGAAGATATTCGTTGAATTACAATCAAACTTTAATAGATTTTACGTTTCATCATCATAAAAAATTTCAACTAGCCTTGGTGGTTGTCACTTGAATTCATTTTTTCTGCAATCATCTCACATCCCATCTCAGTCGCAAAATGAAGGAATCTTCGGGTGTCCTATTCATCGCTCGATTTTTAGTTTTATTCTACTTCTTGAGAATTTTAAGTGGACGATTCACACTTCCTGAAAAAGTACTATAATCGTCCACACTCACGGCCATTTTTAATATTATGTGTAAAATTCAAAGTAGTTATGAAATTCAGGGAGTGTACTTGGCAAAGTGATAAGTAATATAACCCATGAAAGATAGTTTCACTGTTAGCACAGCGCCGTTGCGTTTACCGTTAACGGAAAACTTTGATGGCCCACAGGTGGGTCAGTATCGAAGGGGTAAGTTCAGCGTACACGAGGATGGGCTTTATCCTCACTTGGACGATCTTGGTGGTTGCGAGTTGTCGGTGATGGTACAACCACCGATGTTACCGTACGTTGAGAAAATGGAAAATTCACCAGGTGGTGTGATCGGCGATTTGGTGGAAACGATGGCTCGATCGATGAACTTCATTCCGAATTACGTCTGGTCGGTTGATCACCAAGATATGATTAATCATATATATTCGAGAGATTTAAACATCATGGTGGATATGGCACCCAGGGCAACTTTGCCAGCCACGGACTACAGATTTTCAGTTGGATTTGTTGGGGTGGGTTTCATAGTTCCACGAAGAAATACCCGAAAAATGTGGAATAGTTTTTTTGCTTCGTACGATCGACCAACGTGGCTGGTGATTGCAATCATATTGATTATCGTGGCTGGCCTATCGACTGTATCAAAAGGAACCAAGACTGGCAACGCGATGCTAAAGATTTATGGTACTTTGCTTGGTGTAGGGGTTCGTGGAATAACATCCGAAGATGGTTGGATGAGGATATTCCTCTGGTTCTGGCTTCTGCCTGCTTATGTACTGGTGCAATCCTATTTAGCATACTTGACGAAAAACATCATGATCCCAGTCTTCGTTCCAGAGATCCAATCCTTGAGCGATCTTGCCCATTCCCGGTTGGATCTGATGTGCAGCAACAGCACGAAGAATGCAATCTGCAAACTCCAAGAAGTACCATTTCCGATGCTCTGTACAAAGTGTCGGATAGTCAACGATCAAGAGATCTGGTCAGATTTTTATCCCAATCTTATGAGATCCGGTAGTATGAACGACACATCGGCAATCGCTAACTCTGAGTTTCTCGCGGCACATCCGGCCTTTCTAAATGTTCATGCGTTGGATGAAGTAACTCTAGTTAACCAGTTTATCGAAGTACGACCAGGAAGTGCTTGGATTTTTGAGCTCCAGAAAATCTTTCAACGAATCTTCGCCAGTGGTTTGATCCATCATTGGCGCCGTCGTTTCATCGATACCCAGAGGCGGAAACGTGCAGTTGATTCCATTCACGTATTCCATTCGGAATTCGGATGGAACAGCTTTGGATTGTTGATTATTGGGTGGCTTGTTGCTTTTGGCTGTTTCATCATGGAGTTAATTGTTCATAAAATATGCCCAAGAGTCCGAGCCACTCCGAAAGACTGAGTGGTACATCCGAACAGGCTCCATGTGCACTTTTTAATTCAACACATAACTGGTCATATTAGATTTCTAAAAATGTAAAACCCGATGTACACGATTCAATGTATTTTGATCAAGATTCAAATAATACAAATTCCATTAATTGTCTGTAGCGATCTGTAGAATTATTAAACAATCCCATGACGAAATTATGATGATGTAATCGGAGTAAGCAGTACGGAGAGCAATGAGGCAAGGAAAGGATTCTGAGAAACCCAAAGAAGTAAGTCGCGAGAGGCTGACCAGTGAAATCCATGATGGCGTACTCATCTGCTTAATTAATAACGTGACGTCCGTTGGCCGAATGTTGGCCGAGTGAGGGGTTCGGTAACTGAGCCGAATCATGGCAACCGGAAACATGCCTATCTTCTGGACTTTGTGTTCGCCACTGCTTTGCTTGAGGATTATTGAGTAATCGAAAATGCACAAATAATCCGTTGAATGATTTCTCAATTAACGTTGCTGGGTCTGAGTCAGGCAACCACTAGGAAATTTATACACGCTCGCTTGAATTCCGAGAATTATGTCATCTCATAACCTGTCTGATCTCTCCTTATATTCTCCTTGGTTCATAAGAAAATCGGATGAAGATCCGCGGACAATGCTCATCAATATTACCGGGGACTGATCCTGTAAGCTGATAATTGGATTCGTGAAATGCTTTTGAGATTATGACAATGAATATTCAGGTGAACCCGACTTTGACTGTCAGCGTTGGAACTAAGACTAGATAGTTATTCACAATAGACCACCAGTGGGTATATAGCAGCCCATCTTTTGAGCAAGAGCCCATAGACAGGAGCATTACGTCCAGATTTACCTTTTTGATGCACATTATTTGATATTAGGTTTCGGATTTCAGCAAACACAGCGAGAAGAATACTAATGCGGTTCTACAAACTCTTGTAGTGGACTATCAGCCTGTCCTCTTCATTATCATTATAAGCGTACACCCAGTGAGCTCCAATTAGACTTGCTCGTAATTTGGCCGGAATAATTGAATTTATGTGGTAGTTGAGCCTCTATAGAGAGTGGATTTCACAGACGGTGTTTCCGACCGCGCTACCATTATTTTATTGAAGGCATCCAATTATCGCGTTCGATGCAGGTATTGATATGCATTCCGATCGCGCGGTGAGGACTTCATAGAAAACTGAACACACGTTCGACAATGACTGGAGTCAATGAGTCTCTGTGCGAACTAGTACGAGCTCAGCGGAGGTTGGATTTCGTTTTCCAGGAACTCACACTGCCCGACACGCGTGGAAGAAAGGATGGAACTCTTCAGAAGCAAATAGGCGGTTGGGTTTGCTGAAACGGTTAGGCAGACGGAGGAGGGGATAAGAAAAATCAATTTCTCTAAACGTTCCATGATGTGCATGTGTAAAGGGTACTCCAGCATTAGAATATCAGCGAAATTTCGTGTGGATCGCCCGAGTTTCTCCAGCTGTCCCTCCAACTTACTTTCCGCTGTTTACCCATTTGCCAAAGAGTGGATAAAACCAGGAGCGAGGAGGGTGAATCTTTTAAGCCCTCGTGAACTAAGCATGGAGCCGAGAGCGGATGCGAAAGCGGGAAAGACAGCGAAAAAATCACTGAAGTTGCTTTTCCAGGTGAACTTTTTTATCTTGAGTTGGTTTCGTCTTCTTTTTCCAATGTTTTTTTTTCTGTCGTATTCGCGGGCTCTGTCTGTAATTGTACTTTAGTTTGGATTATATAACATTAGGTATACCGAGGTCGTTCACACATTGAGACTCGTTTTACCAACTCGCGAATGCTGAAGTTAATCCAGGCTTATCCAATTATATACAGCAACGCATGGAGAGATGGAGAGAGCATTGGTGATACCATTTCGATAAGTGGGCATAGTACATACATGTGTTCTCGTTGTGTGAGTATCTGTGTGTGAGGATAATGAGAAGTCACGCAATGCATTTGTATTTCAAGGTGACCCTGCTGGAGCAATGATCACAATGAATCCTTTCGAAAGTCATTGACAGTCGAAATGAAATTCATCTCTTGGTAATACCCATGAGTAATTTAACTGAAGAAAAAGATGTGTGTATGGGTGTTGGCTGTGCTAGAATATTGATAGCGCACCAAATGAATTCTGAATTTCATCTGCGCCCTTCCCAGGCAATCGGATTGTCTCCTCTGCACCCGGTTATCACCTTTTGTGAATTTGTAATCGAGTCGGTCGTTAATCTTACGGGGATTAAAATGGACGTAATCGGCTTTCGTGGAACCCACCGCTAAAATTGGCGAGAGTACGCAGTTTTGACTGCGGGCTTTACTCGTCGAAGAGGCAATCCGTTATCGACCGATTTGACGCTTTCTATTTTTGAAATTTTTCAGCTTATGGGTCTAGCTCTTTTCCATTACATCGAGAGATCCAAAATCTTCTTTGGAACCCCCGAAGTCTACGTAGCAGATTCGTGTATGAATTTTTTTTTTTCATTTCCTTCTCGTGATCTTCATCAAGTAGAACAACGCGAGACACGTCACGCATGAGATTTTTTTCGGCTATTGATGCACGCGAAAAAAAGCTCGGGATAATGGGCATAAGAAACATTCTTATCGTAGATCGTAGTATCTCTCTCTCTCTCTCTCTCTCTCTCTCTCTCCCTCTCTCTCTTTCCCTTCCGACTTTTTCCAGCGCCGGAGGTGGGAATAACGATGTGTATTTCATGAGGATTCCTTAGCGGATGGGTTTTTGTCCTTGTTGCCATGGCATTTTCATGGCTAGGACAGATCGTAAAAATGCTCATTCGTTACATCCTCAGTCGAAGGGTGCAGAAGAATATATGAAAAGGTATACGAAACGAAAAGAAAAAGAAAAGATGAAGAAAAAAGAAATCTTTGTCAGAGTTGGTGCGGGGTTTTGTATACGCTCCATGTGATGCTCGATATAGCACAAAAGCTCAGACATACACATCCGCAAATGTTAGCCCTGTGGGCGTGTATATACGCCTAATCCAGTTTCCTAAACTAATGGCTCAGGGTTAATGCTCTTGGGGCTACGAATTCTGCTCCCGGAGGCCGACATCACGTGTCCAAACTTTCATCGATCCGACAAAACGACTATTAGTTTCATCTACCCACACTACTCATTCCTCTCTCGGGTTATAATATAGTTACGCTGCTTTTTTTTTCGAGGGAGACTGCACACGGCTCATCGAACATTCTAGAGATATCAACCGTTTGTCAATAAATTACTTAATGAATTACGAATTCTTTTAGCACGATAAGCCGGAACTGGAAATGGTTTAATTAATGGTATCGCGAGGGAAGCAACGAAATATGTTTTTTCCTTCGTATTATTGGTACAGCTCAAACGCGACGCTTGAACGATTCCTGCAAATAATTTTTTACCAAAAAGGCAAATCTACCTAAGAGGCGATTCTCATCGATAAAATGCTTTTCAAACCTCGAGACCTTTTACTAATCAGCCCGTGAGTGATTTAATGGAATGCACGTGAATCTCTTCAACAACAAAGTATCATTGAAAAATATTAATGACTCAAATTGCTTCAGCCCTTGACGGTCGTCAACAAAATCTCATACATATTGACCCTCTTGCTGCTTCTCTCTCCTCCCCGTTAGTCTTCCGTTATAAAGCTCCTCGTCGGCGCTTCGCTCTGCCGTCCCTCTTCCAGAAGGCCGTTTGTTCAGCCTATGCATAATCCGCATGCTACTCTGAGGTACTAAATCCCTTTAAGTATGAAGGAGTAGCAAGCCCCGCACCTCATACGCCAGGTGAGGATAAATTTCAACACGTGCTTCGGGAGCTTTCTGTGGACGCGAACAGCAGCGAGAACGCTTCTCATCCAAGAAAGACCCGCTCGCCATTGCCATGAGAACTCTTGAAATATTACGAGACTACTTTTCATTCCGCGACGGATGAGCAGCTTCCCAAAAAAAAAAAGATAACTATCATTTCCATTCTCAGACAGCCAGGAAAAGGAATCACTTTTTCTTTTATCAAAAAGAATTATTCTTCCCGTTAATTCTGCTTCTGGACCTATGGATGCTGCACGTATTTTCTATATAATTCTACGAAATGTGTGTGGGTAACATTTAGCCTGCCTGAATATTCACCCTCCCTTTTGTATTACGAAATGACTCTACTCGTCCAACAAGAGACAGAGGGGTGGACTTATTTCCTCTCAATGGTCGGAACTTTATCGCCAGGAATTCCTCACAAATGATTATTTCATTCAATGTTCGATACAGTAGAAACGACGATTAATTATTTTTTACGACGATTAATTATTTATTTATTTATTTTTTTTAATCTCCAATAATAGAATGAAAATCCATTTCATTCTGCAGAAATTTTTATTCTTAGGTCTTCAAAAAGGTTAGAGAGGAACAAAATTCATGTTACTACGTGAAAAGCCAGTTATGATGGAGATTTACTCATGAATTCGATCCACACATCTGGGGGAATGGACAAGCGAATAAAAAAAAATTGAATTTTTTTGCAGTCTGTTTGAGCAAATCTCTAATTCGAGGCGTTGGTGATCCCCAGTTACTTACCAATTCCATAGTTTTGATGGACGATTGCAGAGAGAAAAATATTGGAAAGTTCAATTTATCTTATTTGATTTTTGTTCCATTCTGGTTCACATGAAATGAGCCGCGATACAAAATTCGTTTTGTTGAACAATGAAAAAGTATTAAGCGCGACAGTAAAACTTTTTGGATTGGAACGATATGTTGTGCTGGTGTCACAAGCAAGACGAGGATTTTCGCCATAAATATCGAATCGACAAGGAAAAAAGAAAAGGATTGTTTGGCAAAACCGATCATTTTTCCTTTTTTTCACCTACACTTTCTCCTCTCAAAGTCAAAGTTCAAAGAGAAAAAAAAGCTTTGGTTGGGGCTTGAAGAGAAAAGTCTCGCGAAAAGTCGTATATTCTCTGGCTGCCACAGAGAAGAAGCTCGTCCCACACCTCTTACGATGGAGAAAGGAAAAGCTTAAGCATGAAAAATACGTGGTTCGGGGGTTCGAAGCCAATACCTACGATAACGTGAGAACGATTTATCACAATAGAAGAGACGTTATATATCCGATGTTCAGCTGCATCGTGTAGCATTTATAAATCGTACTTTCGTTTCGCAAAGTTAGAGGCGAGACTGTGCGAAGAATTCGCCTTGTGGACGAGCGAGTATTTCAACGAGGTTGCGAATAGCATCCAGAATATCGGTAACTACAACCTCATACATAGACGATCTCGTAAATGCATAATATGCACGGTGATCCGAGGCATGGCAAGTCTAGCATTTCACATATACATTTCCGGTAAACAAAAATATTTACGCGCACGGAGCTTTTAGGAGGTAAGAGCGAGAGAGAAAAAAAACTTGAAGCAGAAAATAGAAGCGAAATAGATAAAAAGTTGCAAGTGCAGAATGTAAAGATGAAAATAATACGAAGCACAAAGAACAAAGTAAAAAGTTGGAGCACAAGAGGTTTTACGAGGTCAAGCACAGCAACAAACTTCAGGGCCAGCCACAAGCTCGAGGGATGTCGCTGCATGTCGTGGAAGTGCATCATTCCTCCTCTTTCTGTAAAACCTCAAAGTTCCTTGCACTCCGATCGAGATAACTGCACAAGTATCGAGCGAATAAACTTAAAATTCAAGCTTTCCACGTAAAAATGTGTAGGTTTTTTTTTCAAGTTCGTGCACATGGAAATGTGCCCGATGATATTCCTTTTATTTATGCAGCGGAAAATGGCGGTCGGTAATGGCAGGATTGAGCCAAACGCCGACGTCCATTTCTCTCGTCGAAGAAAGCTTCGTATCTTGTGGATATCCTTCTGGTTTTAGTATGGTAAAGAGAGCTCAACTTTTATCTGGTCAATCAAATCGACCACGGAAGTCCGTGCTGACTTCCTCCCTCATCGAGAGATCAACTCGATAAAGCCTCGATCATTTACGAAGAGGTCTCGACATTCGATATTCCTAGCGCACCACAATGATGTTGCATGTGGTAAAGCAAGTTTTAGAGGCAGTCGTATTGAAATCGACTAGAGCAGCTATCAATTTCTATACGAACCACTCGGCCAATCTATAAACATAGCCATTGGTTATAAAACATTCGTACTCCTGGTTATTACGGCACAATCGAGTGACGCTTAATCAATGAATTGCTCCCGGAAGTGATGCACAGTCTACGTGCAGGAATATTGGAAATTCATGGGTTACTTGATCCACCGTGTACAAAATTGGGAGGCGGTTCGTGAAACGAAGTTGCGTGGATTTGGAAGAACGGATCGGCATTTGAAAAGGACAATTTCACAGTTTTTGGTTCGAATTCAGCAGCTTCGTTGTTTTGTGTCTTCCTTGGGAGACAAAGTGAGCTCGGAAATAAGCCCGGAATTAATATTCATTGTAATAATATTTCAACTCAATTAACGTTGTGCATCGATTGATAGAAAACGCAATGAAAATTTTTACTATTTTGATGGAATCTCGCCATATCTTTTTGTTTCAAGACGTCTTTGAGAGTGAAAAACGTTTTTGGAATTTATTATCCGGCGATAGATCGACTCGCAATATCCGATGTTTTTGGAATGACCGAGGTTCGCGTTGTTGAACTCATTAGCTCCGCCGTAGAATATTTGATTTCGGAATCGAGAGCAGTTTTGCGCTGCGGAACTTCGGTCCATGAGCCTACGTGCCTGGTATTGTTTTTGCAGGAAATAGCTGACGATTTCGTATCATTTAATTGCCATAATCCAAGGATTCTCCTATCAGTCTCTATGATCTTGAGGAATCCCATGTTTAGACCGTAACGAATAAACTTTCCATATGAAACCCTGAGCTGCTGTTTTGAAACCAACGATGAAAAAGTAATTCGTACACAAGCTCACGTGTCAAGAGCCAAATAGTAAGTTGATTCACAAAGGGAACATGTAATTTTCGAGAGCTAATAAATTTCCACCTTGCCACCTGGGTCCTGCCAAAATTTCCGAAGTTTTTTCTTTGTCTTCTTTCGTGACCATAGATATTCGTCTATTGGTAAAATGCCAAAAGTAACATGTTAGCCCCAATGGTTTCATAAAGGAAATATTTTATTCCTTCCCCGAGTTATTTCTTATCTGTCATGTGGCCGAGAACGTGACCACCGAAGGGGATAAATCTTAGTCGTGATCAATAAACATAACTGAATGACCGGCTGGATACGAGGGATCCAATATATTGGATAGACAGTGGGGCCTGTCTAATTTGCACGAGGAAACATCTTTCAAAATTTCATTACCTGAAGCTGGAGGGAGGGGAGGAGGAGGCAGTTTGGTTAAGTGATATGAAAATTCATAAATGACGTTTTTTTTCATTCATATTCCATAGTTTTATGAAATAAACGATCCGACTGTAGAATCAATCATTTTAGTTTCACGTTTATTATATAAAAACGACGAACAGATTCGTCTTATAAACATCAAAAATCTGCGTCCATTTATAGCCATAAAATGAATTTTCGAGTCCAACCATGATTTTGGTACGTGTTGAGATAAACTACGAGATAATTGATAGCCACTTACGATTAATATCGAATTTCGTAAGATTGCGACAAACTCGTGTATCGCGATTGACAGCAACGCTTTGTATTTGATAGAAAAATCATTTCATTTTGTTTAATCTTCGCGTCCAGTCTCAGCCAAAAGTATTATACACGCTCGAAGTTTTTTCCTAGACGAAAAATTCGAGGATCACGACAATCGTTAATTCATTCAAGAGTTCGAAACCGAGTATTTCAAACGATATTGAAGTTCGCATCGTTTGGGTCCAACGAAAAATGTTTTGGACACTCATAACTTTTTAGATTTTTGGGATCGTCTCAATTCATCTTTGACCTTCAGTTTCTGATTCGCCAATAATTGTCAAAGATGGACTTGAACATCATGCAATTCAACTCCTTATTATCTTTTTTTCTGTTGTGCCTGAAATATGAACAAATTTACTGCCTATCGCCAGTGAATGATGGGAATCGTTCCATAATTCTCGTCTAAAATCATGAATCGAATTTTTTGAACGCCATCATATCAGGAAGTGCAGCGGAAGTACAAACAGAAATCCTGAAGATTTTTCGCTGCTATATTCAAGAGCTGAACGTCAGTCGCATTTTTGTCCATGATAATTAAATGACAAAGAACGACGTTTGCTACACTTGACTTGAAGCTATTTGACAAGACGAGGAAGCTGAGAAGAGGTGAAGAATGGCAGGATCCGGAGGGATGTTGGGATTCTCCCTCGACTGAACGACTTGTTAGTGGAGCTGCGTTGAAGAATATTGCGCGAGCTTCATAGAGGAAAGGAGAAGAAAATGAGAATAGTGTAATAGGAAGAATCCGACAACGGGTGTCGAGAAGATTCTACTCGGTGACGAGACGTTCTGTAATCGTGCACGGAATTTCGAAGCCACGCTCTATCTTATCCCAAATTCGTTTATCTTTGGTAACCCGACGTTATATTGTTGCAGTGTGGAGAAGGAAAGATACACTTTACCAATCTCTCTCTCTCTCTCTCTCTCTCTCTCTCTCTCTTTTTTTCTTTTAGCTTCTTTCTCTTCATCTTGGTTCAGTAGGATTTCTTGAAAAGTTTTCAAATTCGCCCGTGTCAAAAGTAAGAACAAATAGTCATCGTACCGTTGATGGCAAACTTGGCAAAAAGCGTCGAAACGAGAACTTGCACAGGACGCTTCCGAAGTTAAGCTTTCGCCCGTTCTCTGTTGCCGGGCTCGTGACGTTTTCTCTGTACCATGGCACAAGAGCTTCTATATCAAGTTTCTCACAGTTGGCCTAAACTTCCCCGCTTGTTCCTTATGGTTTTCCGGACGAGATTCATTGCGCATCATGGGGATTGATAACGACAATTAATTAAGCAGTGAGCTCGAGATATACAGAATTGATTTTCCTTTCCAATCCTCGATTGTCCTTGCTCCAAGAACTTGAATGAAACAAAATGTCCATAAATACGATTTAACAGCGTGGAACTGTACGAGTCAGCAAGCAGTGTTGATTTTCTCTGTTAGGAATAAAATTCAATGAAGGATTTATAGCAAACGAGAAAAATGTATTTTCCTCGCTTCGTATCCACAGAAAAAAGAGAAAAAGACACACAGAAATATATGAAATATCCGAACCGCTTTACGCAGAGTTCCAATGAGTTTTGTAGCCAGTTTCCGAGCATGGGAGAGAATGAGAAGGGGTATTTACAAAGGGGCTGTTGAATTTAAACAACAAAAAGGCAACGTTCGAGAAAGAAAACGAAAAAATAATCCTTCGCTGCTAGACGATATTAAAAAGCATAAATTCAACCTTCCATATATTTAACCTCGCTCTAGCACACGTAGAACCAGCTGAAATGGAAATATATATAAAAATATTTGAATAAGTTCTGCATGCATAGAGAAACGTATGCCATATTTTTATATACAGGCGAGAGAGAGACGAGTATATAGCGTCCGGAACTTATGTATATCCGCATTTAATATGCTAGACATTTCATTAGCTCCTGAAACACTCGCAGTAAGTAAGAGTCTCTCTATTTTTTCGAGTATGCAAGTCAAAATATATAAATAGTGGATTTTCCCGCTCGTTTTCCAGTCTTTCATAATGCACCAACAATTTCATTTTTCTGTCAACATTATCGGCTTAATTTATTCATATTATCAAAGAATTCGAACTCACCACATAGCCAGAAACTAGCGACAGATTTCAAATATGAAATTTCCTGCTGCTTTGAGCGTTGAACTTAAAGATGCAACGGCCCGCTCAAATGAGTCGTTCCGTGGTGGAAAAGCGACGATATAACTTCGGTGGAGAGGCTAAGAGAGTGCAGCCAGACTGACGGATCAGAGATCCGTTTATTCTTCGTCTCCTCTTTGTGCAACGTTTCGTTTACCACTTCTTGCGCACGCTCGCACTAATCACATTTATATTTCGGATGTGTGTCTGTATACTCGCCAGAAAAGAGCCGCAGCAACGCAGCAAGGAGGGAAGACTGGGTTGGCAACGAGCGATTTTTGTCTGAGAGAAACAGATAAATCTTCCAAATATCCTGGAAAAGGGAATTTCAGGATCGCATGCATAATTATTTCATTAAGAACGAAATGAAATAAAACGTTAAATTGTGTGCATGATTTTAATTGAATTTGTCCGCATGATTTTTCATGCATCCAAATCTCATGAATGCTTTGAACTGATTTGATTATTATTTCACCTGATTTTGGTCCTTCAAATTTCAACGAATCCGGAATGGTTTGAATTTCGTCAAATTTTCACGGTTTATTTATTTCAAAATGTAAGAGAATTCGATGTCAACGCAAAAAAAAACGACGTACTTGATACCGATCGATTCAACTTACACCGGATCCTCGAGTTTTGTAAGAGCGGCGGGAGGACAGCGGCAGGTGGATTGAGTTTTAATAACCACTAAAGAAAACCTAGAACATAATAAAAATCCGCGTTCCGTTGACTCGAATTTTTCAAATATTCCATTTCCCCTTCGAAACTGGTTGGGAAATGAGTAAATAATTATATAAAAACTCAGTCAAACGAAGCACATTCGCGTATATAAGAATGCGGTAGGGCTCGCGCTCGCTTTTCTTCTCTAAATACCTGACGTTGAGCCCTCCACCGCATCGCTCGATATTCCACAAAAAAAAATGAACCGTGAAATTTGCATTTTTTTTTTCTTTCCAGAAGTAGAGCCTTATGAAGGGATCAACAATCAACATCTCACGTCAACGACTCCAAATCCAACTAGACCGCGAAACGAACAGTGAACGTAACGAATCGTCGCGCAGAAATTGGCTTGCATAATTTTAATTAGGGCATTCAAGTTACTCTGCTCGAATTCCGATTTAGAGCCGTCAAAATCGACGGGGTGAAGCGAATTTTAGCAATAGCTGGTTCAAGGTCGTTTCACGATATCAAACATCCCCAATTCTGCGTTCAAGAAACATTTCACGGATTCAGTTCTACGCAGAAATTTGTGCACGAATGTAAAATTTGAATCCATCGGGCTAGGATTTGCTGGTGTCCTTTTTTTTCAACGCGCTCTAAAAATCATCGACACTGCTATCATTTTCATTATTCTGGTATGGGATTACAAATTGATTATTGAATTCGGAGAGATGAAAAGAATCGGAATTCATAGAGAAAATGCATTGGAGCGGAGAGGAAAATACGCTACTCATGTTTGTTCGGTCACGAATTTCAGATTTTTTTTCTCGTCGTTCTTTGCGCGCCTTTGACACTGCTTTTTCTCATTGATGTATTTACCGTCCTGTACGAAATTCAACCCTGATCTTTCTCCGCGACTCTCTTTTTCGCCCCCATCTGGTACGGTTCTCGTAGTTTGGCTATACAATTGCACACAGTCGCACGGAGACACGAATACATACACTCGTCGCACTTCGCTTTTCCCACGTCAACGTGAATCAGTATCGTTCGCGCAAGAGTCATCCATCCACCTCGGCGCAGTTTCCAGCTCTCTCTATCTCTCTCTCTCTCTCTCTCTCTCTCTCTCTTACAGGCATTTCAAGTTTGCACAGCACGGCAAACTCGAATTTTCGCCATTTTTCTTTTTCAGCCTTTCTCCGCTATGAGATTTGTTTTCCTTTTTCGAACCTTTTATTTCAAAGCGCAATTGTTTTCCGGTCTATTATTTCTATTTTCCGGGAATTATTCCTTGTACCCGCGGGGCGCTCATTGATTTGCTATTTATAAAGGCAGAGCTTGGAAAATCGAGATCATCTCGATTGTCCGAGACCATTTTTATTGTCTCTGTCGTGAAGTAGATTACATTTTTTTTGTTTTTTTTTTTTCAATTTTTCATGGGAACGTACTTTGACGCCAGAATTCATTCCACGACGTTGTAAATCGCAGGAATTTGAAAGTATTTGAGAGAGAATTTGAGAGAATAAACAAAGCGGAAACATGAAGCGTGACGTGTCGTCTAAAGGATTTTTTTCGCCTGGTATTGATCGCGAGTCCACGATTGCCCTGGTTATTTGCAGGTCAGCCAACATAAGTGGATGGACAAAAGCGTCGTTGCTGCACCGAACCGAACGGAAAGTCAACAAGAAAAGTATCGAATCGATGTACAGATATATAGCAGGTTGGATATAAAAAGAGGGAAATGGGAGATACCCAAGTATTGACGATAACGAATGGTATAGCTAGAGTACAGCTATTGGAACATTGGCTTTGCCCGCAAAGAGACCAAAAGAAGAGTTTCGTTTGTTTGTTTGCCGAAACCTCGCCGTGAGATGAGGTTCGCGTCGTCACAGACGAAATAGACAAGAACCTTTATTTTTCTCCCCATCGCGATGCCATGGCGTGTACATGCGAAAACAAAAACTCACGATAAGGAACGAGAAACCTCTCTTTCAGAGTTTACACTTTTGGTATTGGGGAAAAAGTATATTATTCTTTTTTCCAAGCAACAAAACGACTTTGAGGTGTCGAACGACCGTTTGAATAAATGAACTCGTACCGACTTTCCCTTTGTTTAGAATCCAATTTCAAATCGTGCAGAATCAAAAAATCAAAGCTAAAAATGCAGAAAAAGGTTGAAGGTGAAACGTCGCCTTTATCTCTCAATCGGACTAGAAATGTCTCTGGAAAACGTTGCGAAATGCACTGATTATTCGAATCCGGTGAACGGATTAAAATTTTGTCATTTCCAACGCCGATTCGATTATTTCATCCACTCTATTTTCTGGCTGAAAGGAATATCGTTGATGAGCGACGATTTAATTGTTAAATGAACAAATAACGCTTGGTACGTTTCATTGAACCCGTAAGATTGACTTTCAACCGTCGTGTTGGTAAATTTAGCTGATGGAATTTTGTTCAGAACTAAAGCACAAACCAGAGTGCATGGGGAGGTTTAAATAGATCGAGAAAAAATGCAACACCCATGACTTCCGTGAAGGCGATTGTAGCAGAGAAAAGTTCGAAAAGTTTCATGAGCGAGTCATAAATGTTCGGGCAGATAGATTTGTTTTTCTGGTTCGACGCCAAACAAGAGTTTTGACGTTTGGGCAACATATTTACTCCGCAATAAGATATCTTATGTGTCTACCGAGTCGCTGGCAACATCGTATAGAATGGAAGGAAACTGGAGTTGAATAAAAAGGGAAACAAAATTGGAGAGAAAATGGAAAAAGTGAAAGAAATCGATGGCTCCGGTCGATTGTAGGAAGCGCACGAGCTGGCTCCTTTTGCCTGGCAATCGGCCGAATACTCTCGTGCGGTACTCGTATACATCGGTAGCTACGAACTCGAGACGAGGAATCTTTGGGAAAGGTTGAAAGGAAGGAATTTGTAGATTCCTTGAAATCGCGTGCGAGGTCAGCCCAGAAGCAGTCGGGGCTGATGGTTGGTACGCGATTGCTTCGATCAGGTTCACTCAAGTATCGAGTTGAGTTGCTCTCTCCAAAGTCCTACTTATGATACTACACACTTTACGCGGAAGGAGCAGAAACTAAGCTTTTGCCCTAGAGACACTGAGAGAAATAGGAGAAGAAAAGTAGATGGTCGAGGATTTCAAGATCGTCGGATTCGCTTGACTATTCCTTTTTCCTACTTTCTCTTTCCCTTTCTTTTTCAATCTCTCTTAGAAACCTTCTCTTTTCATCCGCATCTCGCTTGATTCTTTTACACTGAGGAGCGCGTTACCTCAACCGAGCTGCCTCGGATACCGTTTCGGATCAAACTCTTTCTACGAGGTTCACACGGCAAAGGGAACAAAAACTTATTCGCTAGTCTGACCCTTCATAGCTCTGCCTTGTGTTCCATTTTCGAATATTTTGCTTGTGGATCAATTTTTTATTTTCCAATTTCGACAGCTCGACGAAAAGCGTTTCTCTTTAACGGCGAACAATTACGATTAAAACAAAATCGATCGCTCTCCAAAAAGCAAGATGACTGATGTGATTTTCGATAATCCATGGCGCATCCTTTAAATGTGACATCGAAAAACGATTCTCTTCATTCCATGGCCAGGTAAATCCGTCTACAAGGAAAGTTCGGACTCGAAATAGATTTAAATGAAGACTCGATTCCCGGTGGTCAAACAGGTACAGAGATCTTGTATCGTTTGTTCAGGAGTACATAGTCGTCCTTGAGCCAATATAGTCTGGAAGTTCACCCTTAGGAGGTTACTGGAGAGGATATTGGCTGACAACGACATACCGTGTTTGTAATGGAGATCCTGAAGCTATACAATATAGTTTGATCATTCGATTCTCTCTCGTATGAACGCCCAGTTAGTTGTGTACCCAGACACGACTCCGGGAGACCAGCCCATTCCTTTCGGGTAACTAGCTAGCAACCTTTGTGCAGAAGCTTCCCTTCTTGTGTGCCAACATCCTCAACTTCCTCCTGTCGATATTCTCGAACGACGAAACCCCATGAAATCTGGAGGACTGACACATCGCTGCATTGTAGGCACATTGATCATAGTTTTGCATGATTTCGTTAACGAGAGATTTGATTATATGTATTGGATGTTAACTGGTCTGGTAAGAAAAAGATAAATAAATGCAGGAATACGTTTTCAAATTTAATAAAAAGGAAACATTTCAATTTTTAGAATTACATTAATAACAAAAACGTCCGTTAGATTCGCCACTAACACTGCTGCCTTGGCGAATTCCAGGTCGTTGCATCGGTGAATAGAAAATAGTAGTTTTCTATTTCTATCATAGGAATCGAATAACATAGTTCGAGCATATAATTTAGCGTCATCGATGGAATTACAAAAGATAATTTACAAATTCTTGGAGTTTTCATGTTGGCCACTGAAAATCAACAAGTTGAGAGAGGGGGGCAGTCAGAGTATCACTCACGTAGGAAAGAACACAGCGGGTTGGTCACACCTCTTTTAATACCATCGGGAAAACTTTACGATGTCGTAACGGCCAAGATGCCGCAAGTATAGCGCGCAACCTCATAGGAAATCCATGTCAAGTGCAGCAATATCTGTACGATAAAAGTTATTTTTCCTCGAGTACAATGGCGATTCAGGGATTTGCTGTAACGCTGTTACAGCTGCAATGGGTTTCAGTAGAGAATTCTATTGGTCAATCTAACCAGCGAATCACAACTATAAATGGGCACTCGACAGTCTGCTTTTCATGGATTTTCCTCCTTGTAGACAAGGCATGCAAGCATCGAATGAAAACAGGAGCATTCCTGTTCTTACATTTCGCACTTTTTGCAACAAGTTTTATTTTATATTGATGCCAATGTTTATTTCGATGAAAATCGTCGAACGGCAGAGTTGTTCCCAGTTCTTATCACTATTACAATCAATTGTCAGCTCTCATGCTCTCCAAGGCAAAAATTTATCAACTAAGCGACGATTCATCGCGGCCTGCGTGACTAAATATCGTTCTTTGGAAACTGACCATTACGTAAGTTAAAAATACGACAAAAATCTAAGTGCCTCAACTAATTACATGCTAATAACAAAACTTAATTAATTAGTCTGTGAAGCCAACAACAATGACGAAGAAACGTGTACGTGTGCACTGTCACGATGATACGATATTGAAATTTGCATCGTTGGAAAATAACGAGAAATGTTTAATCGTTATTTTCATAACCGATCGACTTATTTCAATTTTTTTTAGGCAACTGAGCTTTTGGATGGCAAAAAAGTTTTCAACACCATTTTTAATAAATACTATTCGAAAATTTCGCACTTTGCTTAAAAAAATAGTAAGTATTCGTTGGATTTTGAGGATGCAAACTTCAACGTCGTCTCGATGTTTCCATAGAAACGGATTCCGATTGATTCGTTACTCAATACACTTTAGGGCAGGTGCTTGGTCCTTCAAAATTCTGCATAGCTTCAATTTCTTTTTTCAGTCCTTTTGTAATTTTTTTTTTTTTTTTTTTTGCGAACTGAAGAAACAAAGAGTTCGGATAATTTTACTTTAGGAATATACATGTGCCCTTCTAAAATTTTCGTCTGCGGAATTAATCAATTTTGTAGGAATTATTTCTCTACCCCTGATCGACTACTTCGTCTCACAAAAACAAATTAGGGGTTACACTCAACCAAAAGTCAAAGGTTGAATAATTATTGAGAGCGGAAAACAGGGAAGCAATCCTATTAGTATCGAATAATTAATGCCTCGCACGTGGCCAACACTACGTAATTAGCTCGTCGTCAAACATTAATTACACTGCTTCTTTCAGCCAGAGAACGCAACGCTCGATGAGAGCGTTGATTAAAACGGGGCACAAATAATCGAATCGACGTTATCGAAACGTCTGCACTCCATTCGATTTCCTCATGCTAGTTTGTGTAGGAATAATTATTCCACGATATATTACGTAACGCATGAAGCTGCGTTTCGATCTATGGTTAGAAGTTAATTTGGAAGCACTGGTGAAAAGAATTTCGAATGAAAATTTGTATTGGTTTTGCTTGAAATCAAAACTAATGCTTAAAATCATTTCGCCAGGGTTCAGTCTGCAGGTTCTTGTTTTACTCGTTTCGCCACGTCACAGTCCTCCGTTGTGAAATTATGTCTCTTCAGCCCATTACTTTCGTCCCCGTCATCCTCCACTGCCGGGAGGGAACATGTACTTAATTTCGTGATACCGATCTCATCAGAATGGACGAAAGAAGTTTCTGCTTGTTTAGCTTGTATACGGGATGTCGGCTTATCCGTACCATTCATAATCATGGCTAGATCAGTCATGGGCATTGGCATTGATACACTTTGCATAATGATGCTTGATTGCTGTTGATCGACGTTTATCCCAAGTGTTTGCGGGCCTCGAACTATTGGCAAAGTGTCTACCAATGGTGGATTGTGTCCCGTAGCATCATTGATTGTTGCTAGCAAGGGAGCCTGGTTCATCCGGCAGCCGACATCGCTGCACTTGATATTTGGAAAGGATTCACAATGCACCAAATTGTTATGAAGCATCAACGTCTTCAAGCTGGGAAAAACAAAGCCACAAGGCTCGCATCTCAGTGTGTCCGAGGAATCGGAGTCAGGGGACTGACCCTTTGAAGCATCATCGTTGGCCGCTTCCTGAACTACCTGCTCCAAGTATCCCTTTGGCAGTGGAATTAAATGTCCCATGGGGATTGGATTGACGATGTGTACACCGTTCAGCTGAGTCATGACGACGAGCATATTCACCTGCATAGCTTTTGATGTGATGTCATGAACGCTGCTTCTGTGCGACTGCAATAAACTTTCACTATCGAATGCGGACGGGCAGATTTCGCAACGAAACATGGTTTGGCGAATGAAGAATTTGTTCGTAAGTCCCGCACTTCGTCTTCTCGCATTTCTTTTCTTTCTATAACGATTCAAGGGAGAACGTGAACGCATTCCGTTGCTACGTGTCGATCGTTGGCCCGAAGAAGTCACATTGGACGTTCTATTATACGCCGTTAACTTTCTGAACTCGCTCACTTCGACTCTGTTAGGAAAATCGATGTGCGTTTCGAGATATAATTCGGAAGGTTGGATCATGTCGGATAAGTGGCAATGCTTGATATGCGATAGCCACTGTACCGGGGTTAAGAAGAATTCGTCGCATCTTGCACATTTGACACTTCCATTGATGGTGCTCGAGTGATTCAATGACAAATGATCCAAGAGCAACGTGGACGTACTGCATCGTTTACCGCAACGTGGACAGATGTACTTTCCGTCCGTCTCGTGGTCCAACTGATGAGCAGTCAAAAAGTCAAGATCAGGAAAGCTCACTTCGCAAACCGCACACATGTGATATCTCCCGATTTCCGACGCCGACGAATGCGCAGAACTGTCATCTAATTTTCCACTTTTCCCAATTACGTCACTTCGCTTTCTCATGAGATTTATTCCATGGATACTTTTGCCGTGGATATGTTTACCGTGAGCTTTCAGATGAACTTTGAAAGCGAAAGCTTCTTTACACATCGGACACTTGTGCTGATAAGTTTGGCGGATATCGGCAGGATAATGGTACAATTTGTAGTGGCGATGAGCGTTATGTTGGCCTATGACTGGCTGCTTGCAAATCGTGCAAATGATCTCTTCTTCGTTCTTATAATAATGGCAATGTTCGAGGAAACGTTTCCGGTTGACAAACTGAAGATTACAAATTGGGCATTTTCGGCTAATGTCCTCGAAATCGGAGCCGTTGGCATGAGCGCGTTCATCATCATTCTTTGGTTTGGCTAGCGTCGTAACTGGACACTTGTTACCATGTACATGCGCTATGTGTATGCGCCGATAAATTTTCTTCTCGAAACCTTGATCGCAAATTGTGCAGAACCAGTTAAAATGGTGGCCAGTGTCATAAGTGTGAGTGTCGCGTGTATGAGCCTCCAGAAAACTCTGCGCGTTGAAATTTGTTCCACATATTTTGCAACGACATTGCATCGGTTTGTTGTAGAACTGCACGTGGTTGGTGAGTGCAGATTGCGTTGAAAACTGGGCCCAGCAAACGCGGCAAACTAATTCATTTGGAATTTTTGGCCGTTGCTCATTCGTGCGTTTTGAGAATGCTTGCAGAATTTCTGGATCTGTTGAATTTTCGATCACTTTGCTACATCCGCGTAAATGGGTTGTGAGACAAGTCTCCAGCCAAAAAGTTTTACCACAACTATCACAAGCTTTAGACATTTCTCGTGGCTTGCACTCGGAGTCCACGGTTGATGGCTTCACCACTGATGTATAATTCTTCATGGAGTGCTGGAAAAAATGTTTCTTTAGTTCTTCGTGCTCCTGCATGTTTTTTCCGCATACGCAAGTCTCATACTCGTTACTCCCGATCGAGTGGTCGACGCGGAAGTGCCTGCGCATCCAGCTTTCAGTTGGCAACCGCTTGTCACAAATCGTCGACTCCACGAATACGTGACTATCCTTCACGTGATCATCTCGCGATTCCTCTGAAGAGAAACTCATCTTACAAAATTCACAGTAAAAACGCGATATCATTTTTTCACTCAACTTCTTCACTGAAACGTAGCACGGCTCGCAGGCGTATTTTATTCTTAACTCACTGTCGCGATGCTTGTCGTAACTATTGACATCATGGTCCACGAGATTCTCCAATTTTTCTAACGGCTTCCAGTCTCTTTGAGTTTTTACACCATCAACTTCGAATTTATTTTGAACGACTTCCAGTTGCACGTTATTTTCCAATTTTTCTAATGGCTTCCGATCTCCTTGAGTTTTTATCCCATCAGCTTCCAACTTATTTTTGCCAATTTCTAGCTCCTTCTTCATGTTTTCGTGGCTTTCGACACACGTCGTATCGGCTGTCGAACAATCACTTTTTATCACCAACTTCGGATCAAATTCAAGAATCCGCTCTTGTCCACTTTCTTCACCAGTTGGCTCACCGGGTATGGGTAAAGATATTTTAAGTCTTCGGACTTGTTCGTGATTATGGGATATGTGAGCATGGAGATAAAATGTGTCCTCGAAAGCTTGATTGCAAATGTCACAGCGATGAGAGTATCCGGGGATACTCGCAGCCCCATGGGCATGCTCAACGTGAATGCGCAATTGTCTTTTGCTCGCAAACATTGTGCTGCAAGTAGCACAAGGATGTTCTAACTTCCCGAACAATCTATTGTGACCGCGAAGAGCATGCTTATTTTTTAATTCAAGGAAACATACTTCGCATTGAAAAACATTGGGCATTTTGACGTTTTTGTAACACCGCAGATGTCTCAGCGGCTTCTTCACCGTAAAGATTCTTTTGCGTTTGGCTTTCTTAGCGGGATTCTTAATCTTGTCAGCATTCTGTCTTGACCGAGTATTTCGAGGTACGACTACTTCCTCAATCTTATTATTTCCAGCTTCTGCCAAAACAATTTTCTTTTTCTTTTTAGGCATCTTTCTATCCAGCTTTTCTTTATTTTCAATGATTGCGTCCTACCGATGAATATTCTCTACCGAGTCTCTCTCTCTATGTTCTTAACAAAAAGCTAATCTTTCCCAGAGTTATTTACAGGGGATATTTCCGCTCTAGATTTCTTCCTTCGCTTCTTGCTGGTTCACAATCTTCTCGACGGTCCGAATAGCTAAACTGAAAAGAAATATATTCCTGTTACTAAAGAAAAAATAAAAAAAACAAATGATTCGCTCAAACACACTACTTATTCCATCAGTTCTACATCTTTGGAGACTCTGAGACTGATTTCTGTAACACGGCGTGATAATACTGAGAAAAATACGAATATAATGTACAAAGTCTCAGAGTTTCGCAGTACGTTCTCAAAATTGAGAAAAAATGGAAAAAAAATGCAGGAAATGGATTAGAAATTCAGAAAATATGAACATAACCCAAAGAGTTGAAAAATTTTGCAGTAGACTTTAAATAACTTTTAACAAAACATGAAATGCGAGAACACTGGCGTTTTGTTTCTTCGTCAAGAGCTTAGGAACTTTGCGATATGTTCAACCTTGTCAGTCCCCTTGATCGGGGAGTCTTCGAAAGCAGAAAACAAGATTGTCCGAACAAAAATTATTCTGTCTACACGACTATCGCATTGAACAGTGAGGACAGTGAGATTCTTTATATTTCCAGAGAAAAACGCTACAAATTATTTGGATTTGGGTCGACAAGTATATTTAGCTTGACGTTGGGATCCACGGACAGAAAATAACAATGACAAACTCGTTGCCGTATGACAATAACCGCACAGCGCGATTCTAAATCAATTGAGCTCATGGTATTAAAAAAATATTGAATCCGCTTTATCGTTGAGATTTTCCCTGCGGTGCCGGGTTTTGATAGATCGTTTTCCATGCGTTGATCTTCTGTCGAAAAAACTGTCATTGCTCGAATAATTGTAACCTGTTTATGATTTAACCTCGACAGATAAAGATTGGAAAAATAAGTTGAGAGTGAATATAATTTTGATCGAAATTTCGAACTGAGTTTCATTTGGTTCGAGCAATGTTAAGACCAAAGTGACAGATAAGGCAACGGGCCGAGAGATTTTTTGCACAGCGGCGATAAATATGAAAAATGCGAAACTTGAACAAAGGATGAATAAAACTGACTTACGGTTCGTGCATCTGGGAAACCGGGATTCGGAAAGTAGATTTTCTGACAGCCCTGTATCCACGGAATGTTGCGATCGATGGATGAAAAGCCCGGGCCTTAAGAAAGTAAGGTTAGGGCGAAACGGTCGTTCGGCGTTTCGCAATAACCTGACGAGGATAATAAATTCAAAATATTCATGGTCCCTGTAATTTTTCCATGAGATTTCCAATTTTGAGATATATCGTAAAAAATTGTTTCGTGCGACTTGATAAATTAAACGGAAAGATATATATACTTACGTGTTTGGCCCTTGACGATTCAATGTTATTTGAAGATCGACGTGAACCGCAGCTGACGATAGTGACGTGCGGCCAATGACACACACTGCACAACTTTTTTGCGGTAACCGTTCAGGATTCGAATTGTGCTTGGTCCACTCGAAAAATTCCAAAGACTCGTGACAGAAACAGCGAACCGGCTAATTCGGAGTGAAAAATAAGCAAATCGATGAACAATCTTCGAATGGAAAATTAATTACGCTGAAAAAATCTTCGACCAGCTCTGTCGAACGATGATTCGCGAAAGTGTTTATTATTACGATAGGGCATCGGACTAACTCTGTTGTTAAAATTTTATTGAGGAAGTGAATTCTTTTCTGTTCCATATGGAAATTCGAACATAATTAGCGTCCATTATTTGGAATAATATTCAACGAGTCCCAGCGTAAAATTGGATGTGCAGGATGCTAGAAAGTAATTCCGATCTAGATAATGTGAATGAAGGGCTCATTAACGCGGTACGCTCATAATACCAAGGTCACGTATTTTCATGCATATAATGTCGGAGACCAAAATGCTTCCAATAGCGTTTTACGTGCAGACTCGGGACGAGATCACGTTTGTGCTTTTCCTAAGCACATGTAATATTAATTAAATCTTCAAAGTTACATGATGATTATAGAGATCCATGAAAGTCAATTTAACGAACCTCGTGGCTAACGAATATGTTTCCGGAATTCTACGCCAAAAAAATGTAATCAAAATTTCGTGCCCGTAGGGGGGCTCAAAAACATCTTGGCGATAAAATTGCTAATAGGGGAAAAAAAAAATAAGTTAGACGCCTCGATCTTATCGATCGTGTTCTTCATGTCATTAAAAGTTTAATGAGGCAAAAAAATGGATTTTTGGTGACCAAAAATAAGCAAAAAATTCCTCAAAGGATTTCCTACTCGATCAAGGTGAAGCAGATGAAAAATAAATCAGATATTTCCATTCGAATGTAAGGGGAAAAATAATGCAAAAATGGTGCGAAATCGATGGAAACTATCGAGTAATTGAGGAATCCTTTTCTTCAGTATCAAATTACAAGTGCGTAAAACATTAAAAATGAAATAACAAATGCAGAATATTTCTGTTACGGACTCGATGAGACGTTTGCTCGATTAACCAAAAATGCATTAGGCTAAGGACTAATGTATTCGTGCACATGTTACTCAATCTAATGTGATAATGGAAATTCGCAAAATGCTTTTTTATAATTTATGCGCATTCACGAAGCTTTTCCTATGAGAAAGCCACTTGCCCGCGAGGGGATGAGGACTTGCGAATGTGCATAAATTGTGCGGAAGCCATCTATGGTGTTTGCAATTATTAGAGATTGTCTAATATTGATTCTCGGACAAGAAGGGTGGTGCGTGACCATCAGAAAATTTGTTTTATAATTGAAAAATTACTCACAAATGATATTATTGTTAGTTGTTCGAGTGCAACAATTAAGAAATCCTCCCAAAAAATTCTGAGGGAGAGAAAAAATAGAATTTTTTTTTTGCTTCATTTTCATTTGAATAAACACGAGATTTTCAATATTATCTTGCCAACTGAATCACCAAAAGCGTTTATTCGTATTAGTCAACAAAACTTATAAACTTTAAAAAACAAAAAAATTTAAAATTCGTTAATTTTTGCCTCGGCAATCGAAACAGTCCCTTAAACAGCATCGATTATTAATGAATAACTTCCCAATGAAACCGATTCCTTTTAGTTCAAAACTATGCAGCCGAATGGTTTAGTAAAAAAAAAAAAAAAAAAAGTTCGACCTTTACTCGAAGTCGCCGCGATAAAGGCGTTCGCTTCAAGTGTCGAAAGCACCGGTTAAAGATAATTAGTCTGTTGATTAAGTACCGCAGACTTGGGGATAGGTCGAAGGGAGGACGAGCTTTTTGGATCGAACGCGAAGAGGAAGAGTATGATAAAGAACACCAGAATGGTGGTGTCCGGTGCAGGAAGGTACAGAAAGTAGTGTAGAGAAGTAAGGAAAGAAAAGGAGGAGGAAGAACCGCAAGCTCTGGTCCAGCGTCGATGCCGACGCCGCATCCGATAGATCCAATTTGCCCGAACAAATTTGATCGTATGAATTTGACCTTCTAATCAAGAGTTTCTGACCCTCGACCCGCAGGTCGCACGACATGGCATGATTAATATAATACAAATATTCCAATGGATTTCCTCCCGCGAATATTTATCATCTCAGGACTGTTTCGGTGGGTCAAGCTGGAAAAATTGTCGCGTTATTGTTTTCAATTTTGAAATTAAAAAAACTTGAAAATCTGTTCACACTGAGAATTAAAATTTGCCTCTCTATTTTCGGCGTTTTGACAAGTGAGAGGAACGTATTTCTCGTTCATTAATATTCGTGAAAAAATTCAGAACCTACAAAATGTTGAATTCTTATTTTATTAAACTCTGGCCAGAAAAATCTATCCAAAAGATAAAATTTTCCCGAGCAAAGGCTAAAATTTACAAAATGTTCATTCAAACCTACGAAGCCGGTACAAACCCGCGCTAAGCCGAGCCCCTAGGATTCACGCAATTCACAATGATAAGTTTTCATAAACAGTTATCAAAAACAAAGTAAGTTGAATGAATTTTTTTTTTTAAATTAAAAATAAAAAAATATAAAAAAACGGGTGATAAAATTTAAGTGATATCCCATATTTTATAAATTGTTCTACAACGTGTATTTCGCTAGACAGCAGGATTCGCCACTCCTGGAGAACGCTCCAATAAATTGGTTCTATTTTAGTGAATAAAAATAAAAAATTGAATTTCCACGAAAATTTCCATTCTGCTCAATAATATGGTCAAAAGTTTCCGGTTGTTTACCGACTTAACGATTCTGCATGGTCATTTTTGACGTTCAGTTCGCTCCGTGTATGGGTAGGAAAAACTGGGTAGTGGTGTGTACACAGGGAACACTGCAGGACTGTATGATCGATTAGGACGATTCGATATTCGGGAACATGATAATTCTCCGAGAATTTCGTTTGACGGAATACAGGAGGAAAAAACATTCGATATGACTCTCGTCATAGGGGACAGTGTTTCCATGACGAAATCGATTTAAAAATTTGCATTAGTTGCAAATTCCGTGTTTGCTCGAAAAGTTAGGGAAACTAGGATGAGGGTGTTGTGCGCAGGTGCAATAAAACGAATTTGCCACGTTCGAATTTGCGTTTTACACAATTAATAAAGAATCGTTTGTACGTGATTTTAAAAAATTCCGGCAACAATTTCGGCTGGAAAGAGATTCACTCACGTCGAAAGGTGCAGCTATTTCGCTTTATTTCGCTTCGACTTTTTTCTGGACTCTCTCGAGCGAGCTCGAGCATGGATGGCCAACTACGCATACGGGAAGCACTCGCATGCCACCACGACGTTGCACTTTCTATGCTCACTCCCCTCGCCATATAGAATAAATACTATGAGCGTCGGCCCAAGTCAATCCAGTTGTTATTAGATTTCGGGGTTTGCTCGTTCCGTTAAGCTTCGTATAAAACTACTCCAATCGTTTTTCCCCCCGTCTTTTTTAAACCTTCGCCGCATTGCAGAGAAGGAATGAATTTCGTCGCATCGGTGAGGACTGGGGCTCAACAAGAATAAAACAAAAAAAAAAGGAAAAAGGATAAATGTCCTCATATATTTTCTATTTGATATTTCAGCACAAGAACACAAAAATATCAGATTTGGCAAAGTTCATTTTTATTTATCTGAGCAAGGACGAATCGAGACTGCATACTGTAACATTGACGGCATAATTACATAATTATAAGACGACATTGAAGTCCGCATCGTTGCGTCTTCGTCTTCCGACGAAGAATATTTAACCCATTCATCATTTTTTAGATTTCCGGAATCGCCTTCATTTTTCTTTTAGCTTTGCATTCGAAAATAATTGTCAAAATAGGTACTGCATGTGGTTCTGACTCTACTTCCAAGAAATACAACAAAAATATGAATAAATACTCACATATTTATGATCCCGGAGCGGAATTTATTGAAAAATATCGTTGGACTGTCACCGTCCGCTCAAAAAAGTTGAGCGTCACATTTTCTTGGATGAGAAAAGATGATCACTTCAGAGGGAGCAATCGCTCCAAAAGATAAAATATTTTCAGCATCGAATGGGAAACTTGAATTTCTTTTTCCATTCTCTCAAAAGTCAAGGTTTTGTGTATTGACAGTTTCGAATTGTTTATCCTCGAGCTCATTTGTCGAAAAACAAGATTAAACTCACATGTCAATGCGATTCCACATCCTTAAGCTTTTAGAGTACTCGATGAATTTTTGCCTTTGGATGTTCATATTTTCCACACATTTTTCATCGCCCCGTTGCCATTCAGTAGACAAGAAGGAGAATGAACATCAGCACGAGTAATTCCAAGTCGTTTCGATGTCATTTCCAAGCGTTCTAAAAACTGTGACATCGTTCATACGTTGGAAAGAGTAATGGGTAATTTAGCAAACATCGGATCCAATTTTCGAAGCGACATGAAACGAAACAGGAAAATAAATAGCAAAGCTGCACTCGATCTTGGTACAAATAGCCATGGAAATTTCCATTTGTCATATGCATGAGGGAATCAATGCATGTATATCGATGGAAGAATGATAAAAAGGGTTGCAGATGTTGGGTGATGATGTCACGTCGAGAACAGAGTAGAAATGGCGACGATATCGAACTTCTCCCTTGAGTAATGAGACAATGACTAATGGCAGGAAATCCGCTGACAAATTATCTTCGGTATTAGTTTCCCAATCTCTCCACAATTCCTGGGAGTGCATTCATGTATAAATATATATTAACACATAGGAATACAGGGCGTATATACTCAAGGCTTTCATGTTCTTCATAATGGTCTCTCGACAATATGAAACACTATAAATTTTACATTCTCTATCGTGTTTCAGGGATCCGTCATCAGCGCCAAGTTTACATGCCGCACGGACCAGATTATTTCAAGTTTCCATTCCGCCATCTTGGAAAATGTCAACACTATAATACGAAAGAGCATTCACAACTATCGCAGAATGTTAACCGACAACAAGCCGGTGCCGGGGCAACGGAATCCATTATTTTATTCTAGATTTTGAAAACGGAGCTAAAAATTAACATACAATGTCCGCGTTTATGACAAGTACTTGCAAATGAAAAATTGAACGTCAAAGAGAAATTGAAGCGATTACAAAAATCTAAAAAAAAAATTGTCAATCGATTTTTCGTCCGAATCTGTGCGGACTGTCTAGTTTTTCGTATTTCTTGTCATTTTTAGCCACGAGACAGTTCTGGAGACACGGGAAAGGAGAACCGTCAAAAGAGACGAACGGTAGGCACTGGCGATAATAATAATAATAAGAATAATAACTATGATTGCGACTCCAATGCTTATTCGGTCGTGACAGCGAATGAATATTTTTTTTTTTTTCTAAGAAAAAAAAAATTGGCATCGGCAGCTCTTGGGAAGTAATGTAATTAGCAACTTTCCAATTTCCGCGATCGGTGTCAATGAGAGCTGTCGTTGATCTCGAAAGCACAATCTCGGATGGGCTACACTCGTTGCATGAAATATGCGCGCGGGCGGGAAGAATATATATAGATAAACTTTTGAACGAACGCCAAAATATTTCGTTCGTTCTCACGCGCAATGTAACTACGGAATTCTCAAGTTTTGGTAATCGATTAATCACCAAAATTTATCGTCATGTTTTCATTTTTTGATCAATTCGTTATTCATTTATCGATCGAGTGTTTTTTGCAGTTGACCATTTTTTTCTATTTTACCTTCGTGTCAACATACGAATTTTGCCTGAACTTTCTTAACATGTAGGTCACTCGGAGCCGAAACAGACACGGTCTGGAGTAGCGCGGGTAATAATTAAAATCCTATTTCGGTAAGAGCTTCTTGACGAAGAATCTGAAAAGATTACTCCGTTGGAAAATTCCTTAGACTTGCTTCATAGTTGATAGAGTAAGCCCGCAACCGAAAAATGTCTGATTTAATTTTTTAAGCGAATCTCTCTCTTGAGGAGAGAGAGGGAGAGAGAGAGAGAGAGTTTTGTTCCGGTCCGTCACGATTCCACTCACTTTAGCCTCGACCTCAAATTCCTATCGCATTCGAAACAGTCCGAGAGGAGAAGTTCTTATGAAATATAAAAATGTAAATGGAACAAACAAGAGCCTGGGTTTATGCAGTACCGGCGTGTAATATTCTCCGTTCTTTTTGCTACTTATCGTTCAGGATTTTTTCCGTTCAACTTTCGCCTACAGATAAAAACCTTTTATGGCGTCAGCGCGGATAAAAAAAGTTAAGAATAAAAGAACCGGGAAGATCGTTCCGTTGCTTTTTAAAACTCTTTCTCGCATTCAACTTTTCTACAAGGAGCGTGAACGGCCGGTCCAACTTTTATCACCGCTCAATGTTTACACGAAAATCAACGGGGCTGGAATGAACTAAAAAATCAACAAAATAAACATAACGTAGCTTCACTTCAAGGCACGCACTGTTCCAAAATATTGAACGACTTGAACTTACTCATTGAATTTGTGCAAATCCTTTATTATGTAGAGGCGATATTTTTTTTTTTTTCAAAAATTACTGATGTGGAATTTTGTCAAATTTATCAAAATTTTGAGATATTTTAAGGGGATATTCTGGTTTGGAGGTCCGTGAGAAAATTCGCCCTTCAGGCATGATATTTCCATCGAAGCAGGCGGCAAGCACGTATTAATAAGTTTCTCGCTCTTCGGAGCTGCTGTCGAACAGAGCAATTTGGCAAACAACACTAGACCCTCGGACGACAATCGTAGCATCGAAAACTAGAACGCGACACGTACGTATTCTAGGGGACGGCATATTCACTGCATGCGTTGAAATTCGGCCAAGCTTTGTAAAGTCAAGAGTCGTGTTTGTAGTCGCGGGCAGCCTGGGATCAGACCTCAGCTTTTGTTGCTCCTAACCACCATATACAGCGATGGCAAGTCGGTAAGACGTTGGCACTTGGACCTGCGTCCACGAGCTGCAGTCAATGGACTCTCGCGTGTCAAGCACGGATCTTTCGATAATCGACGTCCCGACCAAACATCCCTGACCCAGTAGCCACAGCAACAGGAAGCTCAACACTATATATAAAGCCTCAAAAATATCCCATTAACAACGGATCCACCCCTATGACGTCCTGGGTCTAAAAAAAAACAATTACTTCGATTTCTTGTTCATACAGAATTATTGGAAATTCGGAGAGAGCGTTGGGCCGTCACACCAAAATAGAAAGATTCGGATTGAACCGATGAGCATCGGAATATTGTGGTGAAATATTTATTTAGAACGGAAAAAAAAAACGAAACGATATGCGTCGATGTCAATGGCTCAAAGTTTTTCCGAAATCGAATATTTCTCGTTTTCACATTTTCCGAATTCCGTACGTTTTCATCGAGAATGGAATAGCTACGCCGGAACCAAGTGGATGAAACTTTTTGTGAGATAACAAGTTGGAGTGGCTGGTGTGGTTCGAATTTCAGGAGTAAAAACCGGAAAAACTAATTTTTGTTGCATAGCACGGTTCAATTTAAAAAAAAAAGAAGAACACGAAACACATACGTTTTCAAATTAACGACGTAGCGATGTAAAAATGAGCGTTACAAATTGAAAAAAAAAAATCGCGATCGAACCTTTTTCTATAGCTTTTTTGCCATTTATTATCAAATCACCTGATTCGATCTGTCGTCGGTATGACATGACAGAAAGGTTTGGAATTGTTTTACCGTTTTGTTCGAATGGATAGCGTGCTAGAGAAAATATTATTGTGGAGCTTTCGTTGCACTGGTTGAAAATACTTGTGTTGTGTGTAACATGAAAAAATGCTTCCGTCATTATATCGTGTGTAGGTTTCTTTCCACATCATTTAACTTTTATCCGCATAATTTAAGGGACTGGGAAGACAGCGAGGTATAAAAAGAAATGAAGAAATATAAATGGAATGGTTGGAGGAACATCAGGGAAAAATATCTAACAGAAAAGTTGGTTCGAGGATGCAAATGATGGAGTCTGAAATGCACGAAGCCGGTACGTCGATGGCCTCACACTCCTTGCTCTCTCGTTTACATTTCATTTGCGTTAAGCAGCCTCGGTACAATTGACTGAAGGAAACGTTCTCTCTCGTCGACGCCACAGAGCCAAGCGGGACTGATGGGAGAAAAGGTGAGGGAAAGAGGCTAAAAGGGGAAAAAGAAGAAAATATTATTTCTACAATTTCGTAGAAACTTGGTTTTTTTTCTCGAGAGAGATCTACCCTGGCTTTTCGTTAAATATTCCAACGACTTGTCGCTACTATGGTTGATGAGCGACGAGACAAAGATGGTGAATATTGCGTAGATGATAAAAGATTAAAGCGCAAGAATAAGAGCAGCTAGAAAAATGAAGAAGCGCAGAGCCGGTGTCACGAAGAGCAGCAGCGGATTTGTGGAAAGCCCACTCGAACCATTCTGGGATTAGACCACAGTCCAACCCCCTTCATTTTCTTCCTGCCTCTCTTTAGGTTTAATCTCTAACCCACTGGGGTGATGTGTGATAGGGTTTATGAGGACTACGAGGTTCCCATTGCGGAGCTTGCAGTTTATGGCAACTCGAGGACTAGCAAAAAGTACCGAATGAAAAACTCTTCGCCGGGAGCGGAACATAATAAAAGCAGAAAAAACGAACTGTTGAAAAAAGTGTCGAAAGGGGTTGAGGCGAGAAATTTGACACGCTTTATTAACTGATAAAATATAACGCTCGAACGGTCCTCATGCAAATTTACCTCATAACGTATCAGATCCGAATGATGAGCTCATCAAATATGGCGTAGACGAATTCACGGTGTAATGATAAGCAGAAAAATACCGAGTGACAAATCGCGAGTGAAATTTGTTTTACTTCCTTCCGAGTAAAATGATATTTTCTTCTTCATAATCTACAACGAGTATAATTTCATATCTGGAGACGCGATAAAGTCTCGGCGCCAAAAGCAGAAGAAAAATAAAAGTTAAGAGTCACAGTCTCTCCTCAAGACTTTTCGATGCTCTCAAAAACTTCAACATGATTAATAAAAAGTACGAAGACCCATCGTTATTTTGCACAATGTGACAATTTTGCACGAATATTTTGTTTGGCGAGCATTTTCAAATGTTTTTGGGTTTCGAGGCCTCGGCCGTCCTGAAAAAATAACTCCGTCGACTTGTTAGCGTTTCCATTTCGTTTCGATTGAACGAACCATTCACAGGTAACATTTATTTTCCTTGAACCCTACAGATGAGAAATCTCGCCATACGAGGCGAATTTTACCGTAACTTGATTTATATCCTTGATGAAGTGTGACGTATGAGTGTGTTGGTTTACACGAATAATCGGGCATGGTCCAAGCAGGAGAATTAAAACATTCGGAAATTGGGAGAGAACGAAAGGAAGGATGAAAATTGTGTGAACGACATTCAGAAGGTTTATATAAAACAATTATATCGGGTTACTGTTACGATATTCAGATGAGCCAGAAGAGCTAGAGGCGAACGTTGCATTTTCATGAACGTTGAGGGGCTCTGGCGACGGGATGGCCGGCTGGGCACGGTCATTGCTATAACTTTATATAAATGCAGATATACGTCGCCAACGCTATAGTGCAATGTGATTGAGAGAGGCAGCTATGGTTTGATGTATCGTGAAGTATAGATATATACGACGTCGCCCACCACTTCCTGCCTCGATTGATATTCAAATTTAACAACTTTTAATTGCAATTATGATAATGAATCTACGTGGAGCTTGAAAATTTATCAGACAGAGCTTTAGCCGTTGACGGTTTGGGCGGAACCGGAGAAATTAATGCAACAAAAGTTATTTCGGTGAAGCTGGGCTCAACCGAACACGTTGTCATTCCGCTATTTTTTTATCTTTTCACTGAACCACCGCCTTGAGCCGCCGTAAGACGTTTTAAGTTTGTCCTCAAAGTTATGTAAATGACTTTTAAACGAGCCAGTAAAAAAAAGGGAGGGAAAATTCAGCTGGAAATGTAACACATTGTGCAAGAGTGATTGCCGGGATCAGAATAATGCGATGTTCCTTCTTTCCCTTAAATTAAATTTTTTGCCTGTTTTGAGTAGTTTTTTCGTTTCATTTTGGATTAAACCGAATTAATAAATTGAAATTCTTGATCGACCGAAATGTTCGAGCTCCGAATACCTAGGACCAACGTTCCCGGTTCCAGGGACGAAAATATACGTGAATGGAACTAGAAATTGTTCTCTTAGTGGCCCAAAATGAAAAAAAACCTTCAAGGACCAAATTTGATCGAGAAATCCTCCACTTTCTAGACTTTTTAATGATTCTAGTATCAATTTGAATGTTCAGGATGTGTGAAATACAGCAATGCGGTTTTTCATGTACGCAAAGAGCGATTGAGGTCGAAGCGATTCAAGAAAGTCTCGCTATGTCTTCGGGCCCTCCTCCATTTCTGGGTGGCTCTCGGTTGTCCTGTCGCGTTGCCACTGGCAGTCTAAAACAATGGTGCAAATGCATTAGCGGTAAGAGCATTAGTACCTACTTACGCGTCGGCGGAACTTACTGTTAAAGTACCTGGAAGTACAAGTGGTAAGCAGTGTAAAACACTATTCAAATATTCTCATGAATTATGTACTTGGCTGGGCCGTCTACGATGGTGGCAGCGCCACTAACCGAGCTATATATGAGAAAGC
Source organism: Campopleginae sp. 14b (assembly GCA_030522525.1). Classification (NCBI taxonomy): domain Eukaryota; kingdom Metazoa; phylum Arthropoda; class Insecta; order Hymenoptera; family Ichneumonidae; species Campopleginae sp. 14b. The sequence continues at coordinate 100,083 of JAPYYS010000630.1, read as the reverse complement.
AGAAAACGAGGAGGAGCAAGCGAGGCAAAGACTGATATTTCAACACTGAGATCTTTCTACTCGGTGCTTCGCGGCTTTTCATATGACATGCTGAATAGAGGTGTGCGGCGGCACCAACCCACCTAGATTTTCGCAGACCTTGCTCAATCTTGTTCTGTTTAAACTTCCCGACTAAACTGCTCATTGAAATTTCGGACTCTGTCGCATTTCGCACGAATCGCCAAAGTGAATCACTTTTGTTCAACATTTTAATTGACGTTTCAATTCGTACGTTTCGATATTTTCCTTTCGCACTCGTTCGTGTTACATTTTCAACGCCGCTTTTGCGCCGTCCATAATTGACACTAAAAAATCGTTGAGAAACTGCGACAAGCAATGATCTCGATATTCCTAATGTCGATCTAGATCCAATTTAGTGCGCCCTCGATTTTTACTCAATTTTTGTGGCTGCAGAGCGAGAAGAATTTATATCGAGTTATTCAGAGTGCAATTTTTTCCAGCAGATGCGCCAAAATTCATTGTTTTTGTGGCATCGTTTCAGGAGCTTCGAGAAAATCAGCGAAAAATAATATCCGTCCATTATCTAGTTTGGAGCAGCTCATTATTGTTATTAATTCATTATTTTCCTGACCCTTAATCGATATGGCGCAACAACAAATATAGTGATATATATATTGGTGTGATCTCAATTCTCGTGGTACAGGAAATTCAAGCCATTATACTCGTCCTATTATTCCTTCGTAATTGGATTCTGAGTTTGCATAAGTCTCCATAACATTCTCCCAACAACACCACCCACTTGCTAATGGGCGCTCCGAAACATTATAAGCAGAAGCACGCCTAATTCGACGAGGTATTTATTTTCAATATACCCCAGGAATATCCGTTCATCCCTCGAGCCTGATCCTCGGATCATCGTTTGTATTATGACGTTTTCTAATAAAATGTAAAATAAATAGAACAAAAAAAACCCATCGAATCGTCAAGAGAAAAAAAGAAAATGAAGTAGCTCGCAATACCTCGTGACTGCCTGATCGGATGCTGCGCTGATTCCAATCTGATGTCCACATCGATTTATCTAATCAGGTCTTTATAAATAGTGAACTTTTTTTTCTACGGCGGAAAAAAATGTATGAGATCTCGGGAACTTCATATGTTTCGGAAATTGATTTGTCGATGATATTTGCGAGCTAATGTATGCTGTTTCATGTGTAACGTTTGAAAAAGAAAAAAAATGAAAATCGTGTACGAAACTGGAATGAGGATATCGGTGGTGCGACTCGTGGTAAGAAAATCCTACTGCTATGCGGTTTGGTGGTGGCTCTTCACTGCAAAATGCATGAATCTAGCCCTTCTGAAAAATGCATAAATCAGCTGGAATCGAGTTGCCTGCTGGGATACACGGATTCCACTTTTATATTCAAATTAAATCCCTGAAGATCTTTTACATATTCGCCGCTTCGATGGGGTTATGTGGATCATACCGAACGAGAAGTCTCCATTTTTTCGTCTCCTTGTTGGGGTCGTTGTCGTTTCTCTGAAATATTCGTCTGTCGAAAAGAAAAAAAGCAGTGATTTTTTTGTTTCTCTTTTCATGGATTTCATTTATTTTTCTTTTGCTTGTGGTTCGCTGAAAATGTTATTGAGTGAAAAGCCTCTGTGATTTTCTCGAGTGTCTGCGCTGTAAATATCTCCAGTTTCTTCTCGATTACGGGGCGACGACTAATCGTAAACGTTCCGAGCTTGCCACGATTGCTCGTTTTTTCCGTCATCTCTATATTTGTCCTTCGAATTCGGGCTGTTGGGTGCTCCATATATTTGTATGGAAATTCTACCCTATGCCAACGTTTCCCTCAAGGGAAAAAGTTTCGAACTACTCTATTTTTTCCCTCCACACCCGGAACGTATCATCTGTTCAATATCACTCGGAGTATTGATAAGAATATGAGAAAAAAAAAAAAGCGAAACGAATGTTGCAAAAAATTTGGGTGAAATGTGTTTTCCAACTTGTTGTTATCGCGAAAGCGTTGTAAATTTTTGCCTATGAGCGACGCACGAATTTGGTTGTTATCCTTGGTTGAATGTCGACCTTTCGAAAATAATCCGAGACAAAAAACTGCCCGGAGAGAATAACGAAAACTGCTTGACTCACGTCATCAGTTCGAGCTTATCGCCGATCCGTTGGATTGCTTTGAGCCTCTGCTTCTATTTCTGTCATACGCTCGATCTTTTCAAATCGCTTTCGATAATATTCTCCGAACCTCCTGGTCACTTGATCCGATCGTAAAAATTCTTCGCGACTTTACGTATCAAAATCTTCTGGCCCGAATTCCTAGTTCAAGGTCATTCGTTTGAATTCAGGTCCAACGTAAGGAAATCGCTTATCCGAGCCAAGTTCTGGGTTGGCGATGTTTTTCGTAGGCACATCATCGCATTTTTCGACATTCTGCTTTTATTCTCTTATCCAAATAACGCCCCTCAGAGCTCACGAAGTTAATGAAACGATTTCGAAAGCTTTTGAAAAAGCTATATACAGAGATAATTATTATCCAAAGAAGGCAATAAATAATGTAATCAAAACGTGAATTTAGCTACTGAGAGAATCCCCTAATAAAAACTGAGTCTTTTCATCGATCAAATTAATGAAAAATAAAAGATTTTTCAGATCGTTCATCAATCAAAAATCTATCAAATAGTGGGATGCTCTTCGACTGTGGGGTGTTTCCGGATCCAAAACACCCCGAAAATGATGAGTCTCCCCCTATTTATAAGATTTTATGGCGTGTGATGTACCCAAGTAAAATAAAAAACTGAATATTATGAGAGCATTGCGAGGGAAATACCGAGTGGTGTGATCGCGTTGATTCGAAATTTATTGGTTGTAATTGTCGGTCCAGTTTATAATCGAATTGAGAAACGCGTGTCGATACAATCATTATCAGTCTGTTCGTGTTCCTGTACGACTTTGTGGAATAATTATTCCCGTCAGTTCTACAGGCAGTACGGACGTACGACAAATTCTTTGTGCGCAGGCTTTTATGCCCAGACCACCCCTGGGAGTGTCTGTGATAAAGGGATGATAAGAGAATGAAAAAACAAAGAGAGAAAAAGAGAGAGAGAGAGAAAAAGGACGCTCTCGATGAAGCACTCAACTTCCGGATCATAGGTACACAATGAGGTTAGATGGAAAATTTATAGGAGCAAAAGAGATGATTCCGTTACTGATAGCAAGGACACTTCAAACCGTCAAATACACTCGACCCTCTCTCTCTCTTTCCTTCTATCTTTTTCGCTGATCTCTCTCGAATTCCCTTCTCTTGTTCTATGCCTGTCTTCCCTTTCCCTTATCATTATCTTTTAATTTCCGAGTCATTCGTCGTTACAAACTTCGCCTTCTCGTTATTGTACACTCCAGATGTACTTAAAATGTAAATTATCACTGCGTAACTTTTGTCCGAGGGAGTTCTTATGAGAATATCACCAGCAGCAAACAATCACGATCATAAAAGTAATTGTTTCCGGAACAAAAGTAAATTTTGGTTCATAATTTGAATATAATGATAAAAATACGTATTGCTTGAAAATTCAATTGAACGTCAGATTAAGTTATTTCTTTTTTCCAGCAGCAGAATAAGTTCAGTAAATCCAGTAAATCCTAATTCTCGCGAAGCAAACAAGACTTGAATGTATTTCGATTTCAGTTTTTTCTGACCTGGACCTGAACGGAGTCTCAACAGTAGGTCGATCATGTCGAACTTTAATTAACTGCATTTGTTTTGATCGTGGATCGACTCGGATCGAGACTTCATGGAAATTGCCACTCAGGCTTTCGAAACTTATTTGATGTGGTCAGGGCCTGGCACATGCTCAGGTAGAATTCTTCTGTGTAACGGTCACGAGGGAATTATTGGAGTTTCGGACTGTCATTCGATTGTCTGGAAGGACGTGCATAGCAAGCCGAATGCCAAAGCTTTGGTGTTAAGATTAGGAGCTGAAAAGCTACCCTCACTAACTTACCCTGAGATTGGTACAGAGAAGCGATAAGAAAGAGCGACGGAAAATCGGAAAATCTACGTAGGATTCAAATTGTAGGCAAAATAAATAAAGTCGCGTCGTTGATTGATGATTATTTGCTTAGAGAAATGTACGAGGATAACAGTATCAAGTACCAAACTTCGAAGAACCTCTGAAAAGTGTTTTGAAAAAACTGGAAACAGAAAAATGCTTTCGAACTTAGTTATCTTGTGGAAAAGAATGCGGCATGGCGCTTTGCTCTCAAACGGCCTCTTCATCATTGTGGCTAGGCTTGGTGTCGTTTTCGTTGTCTTCTCTTCGTCGTCGTTGTTGTCTTCAGCGAGGATGGAAACTGCTTTTGAGCATCATACAGCGAAGGATTCCAATAGTCGCCCTCTTCGCCATATCACACGGTGAGGAAAGAGAATAGAGAGGGAGAGAGAGAGAAAGAGAGAGAGAGACAGAGAGAAGAGAGAAATTTTCTGTTCATTTTGCGTGCTTTGCCTTGCAATACCGTTTCGTGCTCATTCAAACAGAGCGGAAAGCAATGTTAATCAGACCGAGTGCAGGCTGGCATACACATGAACCAAGGAAACTTCGAAGAGAGCTCATTTCCTCCGATCTACGACTCTTCCCTTTCCTCATAATCGTCCAATACCTGCATCATGCCCCAAATTTTGCTTCCTCATCAAGCCTTATCAATAGAACGCCAATTTATATAGCCACGTAGCAAATATTCTCGACCATCACCCAAAATATACATGAAGCGAGTGAATGAAAAGAACACCAGGATCTTATCTTGCAAAGTCTTAAGAAAACATTCTCTGTTTTGAACATTTCGCTGTTTCGATCAAATGAAAAAAAAAGAAGAAAAAAAAATTTACTGACAAATTATTATGGATTAATCATTTAAAAGAAACTCCTGCACGATCAAGTCCTGGAAGATCCTCATCAGGTCCCTGCCAGGACTGAAGTTGGGCAAAAAATTTGTATGATTAAAATTTTATTTTTTATTTTTATTAAGATGCACGAGAGGATGCCAAGGTCATTCTGGTCGAGCCCTTATCCGGACCAATTCAGAACGACTAGGCATAGAATATATTTAAGGTAATGTTCACCTGATGCATTTGAGCCCCGGACAGGAGGCTCCGAGATTTCATGTGTTGATGTATAGCAAAGTTCACTTTTGGTAATAATTCTGATTCGAACCGAATGTAAAAATCCTGATCGAGATCTCATAGTGAAGTTTTGATTAGAACCTGATGAGGAAATTCTAATCAGGAGTCAACAAGATGTGACAAGTGCTGCAGTCCTGGTGACGTGTTCGTGAACTAAACCTCATCAGGACTTGGTGTGAAACGGATCGAGTTTTGATTCAACTCTTACAATGAGATTTTCTGGATTTCAGTTTAAATTATAGTTTTCCTATTTATTTGTGTTGAATACGAGAGCGTTTCAGACATTTTCAATCCGTGGTGAGAAGCTAGAACACTGGCTACCAGGGATTTGAGATCTCGTAGGATGTCACGAGATGAAATTAGTATATCCACGATTAATTATACCCCACCGATGGCTAGTGGGTCTTTGCGATGTACAAACTCGTGGTAATTGTGCTTGTTGGTAATCCCTTAAGAAAAGTCCATGGGTCACGATATATTTTGATTGTTATTGTTGCCATTTTCTTCGTTCTGTAATTGGTTGGTCCGGTGTTTCGAGTCCCGTTGCCACCTTTACAGTCGCAGCCCCGCTGTCATTTGACAGATGCGTGTTTACGCGTGCGGTTACATGTTCCTTCAGCATTTCTCCGTCTTTTCATCAATCAAATTGATGAAAGATGAAAGAATTTTAAGATTTGTCATGAATCAAAAATTTATCGAATAGTGGTATTCTCTTCGACTGTGGGGAGCTTTGAATCCGAAAACCGTTGTAGATAATGCAGATCATCTTACTCTATGCAGTGCTGAGAAGTTCTGGCCTTTAGCGTTTTTTTAATTTTCTTTCGCTATAAAATCTTATAGGCTGTAGATGATGAGAACTACCTCACCCTATGCAGAGCTCAAAAGTTCTCGCCACTAGCGTTTCAAAATTTTTTCGGAGCCTTTTATTTTTTATTCAAGCCCTTTTTCCTTATAAAATCTTATACGAAACGGTATCCTAGCCGACGGCCGTGGTTTGGATCCAAAAACGGCTGTAGATGATGAGGACCACTTCACGCTACGCAATGCTGATGAGTTCTGGCCTCTAGCGCGTTTGGATTTTCTTCCGCAGCCTTTTTTCCCTGTAAAATGTTATATAATGCTGCATTCTCTCCTGTTGTAGATAATGAAGACCACCTCATGCCAGGCAATACTGAAGAGTATTTTTTTTGCCTTTAAAATTCGTTTGCGCTGCAGCGTTATCAGGGAACCATTAGCGCGGTGAGAAAGCTGGTGAGAAATTCGTAAGAAGTAGAAAAAAGATCGATTAGCAAGTGGGAGATCAGGTCCCATGAAATGCGCGAGCTTGGATAGAATTTGTAGGGAATTACTTCTGGTTGAGTTCAACGTTCGCTTGTGGGCAACTTTCTCGTGCATAGCTACTGGACAAGGTTTCCCGAAGGCTAAAGAAGGGATAGAACTTCGTCACATCGCCCACAAAGTGGTGAACCACACTCGTTGAAACGCATTCATAGCGACGAATCCTTTCGAATGTACTCCTGTCTTTGGTCTCTTGCTTCGCCTCTCTTCACTCTCCTAACCAACCTTGACGATGCTGAACCGTAAAGACCGAAAATCTATGATGACGAACTATTGGTCCCAAATTCGAGCTGAGTCGCCTCTATTCAAAGTGCATCTTTGAATATCTTTTCAAAGCCCCCCCCCCTCGCCCCTCTTCTTCCCTTGCTCACGCCGCAGATAATATCAATTTTCATGGCACCCCGGACCATACGAGTCCTTTTCATCTTGTCATTTATATCTCGGCCATTTGGAGAGAAAGAAATCAGAAGACGAAAAAAATAATCATTATTGCTTCTACTTGAAGGTTAAAAATTTGTTGCAGTCGTTGCATTTGTTTTATTTTCGAATAGAACGCGTTAAAAAACAAGGTTTCCATAAAAATGGTCGCTTGGGTCGAAACAGTAGATCCATATGGTTCGCGGAGCGTTAACTGTGCAAATCAATATCTTGGCTTTGTGACAATGGGAACGAGAAACTTAATCACGTCGAAAACTGGGAGTCGTCAAATCAGGAACTCAAATTAGTGTCTTCATGGGGAACAATAGTGCGATAAGTGACAGCGTAGAATTGGAGGGATTTTATAGTAATTCAAAATACTGACTTTAACGAACCCGTTGACATGCCCATTGCTCGGAGCGCTTGTCTAGCTCGAAAGCCTCGAGCATTTAGCCCGATTGGACGCTTTCTTGAAGCTTGCAATTATGGAAGCATCCAAGCCATAAAAATAATCTTCGAAATGAGGGGCCATTGCCCTCGATGCACTCGTTGGCTCTCGGTCCCTCAAGCTGGCCAACTTGATCGTTCTTATAATTACGCGAATAATATAAGAATGAGAAAATTAATCACTGGAATGGAGATCCCTCCGAGCCATGTGTACACATTAGACTAATGCTCCAGCCTCGTAAGGAGGTTCGATACATACGAAAATCAGAGTTCCAAGTACTTGCGAATGGAAACACTGTGTTTTTCTCGAGCATCAAGGCTAAATCAAAATTTATACGTATGCTCGTTTACGAGCTCATACCGAATGCTCGGGGGCAACAATTTTCGATCCCAAGATCCTCCCACTCTGCCTCGTTTCTCTTCATTTCATCCAGCAGTTCCGAGAAACCCAACGGTATCATTTTTTTCGGGCATGTTCCTGTATCATGTGTCCGAGACGAAAAGCTTTTTTGCTTGGCCCTTCGAAGCAGCAATTGCACGGAAAAGCTTGAAAGACGATCGGGAGACAAAGCTCTCTAAACGTGAACGTCGCTGAAATTCTTTTCTGTTGATTAGCAAGACATGGTGCGATTTTAGGGCGGACGTTACGATTATCCGAATGTGAGTTTCGTGGCGAACGCGATTTTATATGAGGTCAAGGGATTATCTTTCGCGACCCATCAGCGTCTGGGCTTTCTCTCTTCGTGTAATAAGACTTCAGGGGTCCCGCGGGATTCACCATCTAATGGCCAGAGTTTATGTGTTGAGTGCGGTGCCAAGTTAGCTATTACCTCGTGGTTTCTACTCTATAGCCCATCCACCCCCACTTGCTTCACCATTCTACTATTTCTCTCTCACTCTTTCTCTCCCTCTCTCTGTCTCCCTACTTTGGTTCATCCATGCGATCTCTCTCGCTCTCCCTTTCTCCCCATTTCCCCGCATCGCCACTCCAACCACTGTGAGACATTAGCGCTGCCTGTGCCCGTGACCCCGGGTATAGTTACGCCAGGAAAGCTCGGCCATCCGAAGTGTAATGCCTTCGGAATTGGTCGTCCACTTTGTGCCGACAATTAATAATGTCAGAATCTGCCACATAATCAAGATCTCCAGGTCGAAATTCGTTTAATCACATTTCGTTGTTTTTAGGTACCAGCCCTTAGAATTATTATTGCATTTCCGCTATAAAGATTCCGCGTGATTTCGTGTGTTTCCGGCGCTGGGACGATCGATGCGTGTAATCAGTGAAACTCTTCAGCCGCTTTTGTCCTCATCGCGGACAAACATCGAACACGTCTGACGATTTTCCTTCAGAGCATCGCCGATAGAAAATCTTCTGTCACCCCAACAAAAATCTCATTGAATTCATTTCAAATAAAAAAGTTTTTTCCAAAGTTTTGACCTTGAAAATTTGCAAAAAATCGTTTCATTGGTACGAATTACGGGACAGCGTAGGTACAAAATCAGGCTACGAGTGATCACGAAAACCTGATTACGATTCATAAATTATATATGCAGCGATCTACGAAGCTGCGAGGGCGAGTTGAAAATGAATTTTATCAACGTACTGATACGCCGCATGTGCATATATATCTACAGGGAGGCTGCATGATATAAGAGTCCTTAACGAGGACCAACTTGAAAAGTTTCTTTAATTACAGAGAAATCGGTGTAGGATAGGGTCGATGCTGAAGTAATATAAGTCTGTTGATGCTCAACGTAGCAGGCAGTCTGTCGAGCGGAACTGAGACGGCAAGCTCGTAGGAATTCCGGCGTCTGATATGCCCTTATATATATATATATGTGTATATTGCTAAGCTCACCTCCCTGTATCCGGTTCCCTGCTCTCGCGTTTCTCCTCGTCGTTCCCGTTAACCCCCACCCTTCCTAATTCGTCGAGAGTTACCCTCCTTGGCCAAGCTTGAGTGACGTGCAGAAAACTTTCTTCGGCAATGTCCAAGTTTTCTCGGGTAATTAAAACCACTTAACGCGGTTTCATCAAACTTTACGAAATCAAGATTGGCGAGAGATTGGATCCCCGTGGGTAAAACTAAATTGGTCACGAAGAAATTAAACATACACGCGACATTTCAACAATTTTCACTAAATATCTTCTCCTCGACATTTTTAATGTAAATTCTTGAGAGATCCTTTTCTGGAACAAAACCTCCGGAACCCATTATCCTAGCCTCGCTAAAGTCTCGCGTAGCCGCGTCCACGAAACACTGTCAGAATCCCGTTGATATTATTTTCGAGATTTTTCTCAAGTCTTTCCTACACAATCCCCTCGAGATTATTTCCAAGATATTTCCAAATCAAATTTCATTCATATTTTTGATTATTGAAGAATCTCACGGACTCGATCATTTTCCGAAAATTAAAATACCATTTTTAACTCAACGTAAAAAATCGAAGGCAGTTATCGAGCATCGCCATGTTTCGGTCCCGAAAGCCCTTGCCGGCCAATAGATATATGAGATATTGATGAGATTCTGGAACCTCTGACCTTTCGTGCCGAATAGATTATTAAAAATAATTATCAAAATAATAATAAGTTGAAAAAAAGTTTCAGAAATAGTCTCAATGGTTTTTTGAACAATTTTTCACGTAGTCTGCGGTTACAGAATACCCAACGACGTTGGAAGCGTGGATGACCCTGCATAACGTGGAGTGATCCAGAGAAGTATTGTCATAGCATAATGGTTTGTGTTTTTTTTTTTTTTTAACATATTTATCGAACGTTTTTTGATATTCAAATTTGCACGCAGTTTCAATCGCACTGATACACGATAAAATTATAACACCACGAATTCCAGTGCACGGGCATGGTCGAAAAAAATGGCATCGAAATGGAATACTCGCATGTGTCTAAGCGTGACAAAGAGTAACGAGTTATAATTCCGGGGCTCTGTTTTTTGTCAGTGATTGGTTCGAACTGAAAAGCACGAATGGTGATCAGTGTCAAGCCCTCAACACGCATCGAGGAGCCGTATTCCATTGCTTAAATGATTTTTTTGATATATGCATAAAATGAAATGATCAAACACGTGTGGGATTAAAAATCGAATTTTGATCCAACGCATGCCTCGCTTCATGTATTTCTATAGAGCTCGTGCATACAAAGAGTACTCGTTTGACAATCAGTATGCATTGCGTTTCAGTCTGGAAAATATCCAATATCGGCCGCGTCTCATGTTCCAAATTTTCTCGTGTCAAAAGATTAATTACGAAATGATATTATCAAACAATTCAGCAGGAAATATGAAAATCTGCCAGAATGAAAATTGTTCAATAAAAAATAAATAGCAGACTGACAATTAATCACCATAAAAAAATGAGATAAAAAATTATGACTTCATTCAATCAGCTCCTGCGGTATTTATTATTTTTAGTTTATGTCGACTCGTGCTCATGGAAAAATCCAAGCGATTAAGATTAATAATTGGAAAATGTTTTCACGAAAATTCGCTATCGATTTTCAGGGTGGGCGCTTGATCGTTTACAAATTTTGCCTCGTATATATTGACTCCTCAACTTGCACGTAATGAAAGCCCAGCAGTTAATGTATAAAATGTTTTTCACACTCTTTAGGATGAGGTTTGTTATCGATTTGGCCGATGAAAAGTTAGAAAGAGTGATTAAGAAACGAGGTGTGAGGCAAGTTCTCGGGATGGTTCAAGGTAGATATTACGAAGGATGAAAGAGCCTGAGGGCTTCAGATACTCCTTGAATCCAGAGACGAAGGAGGTCGAGGGAGAGAGCAAGAGAGGGGGGGGGGGGGAAGAAAGCAGCGAAATGAGACTCTCCAGCACCTTAATCTAGTCTGTCCTCCGAGGCAGGATGGGATCTTAATCCTCGGCATCTGCTCGTCTAGAATCCCATTAGGAAATCGTGGCATACCAGTAGTCTAGGCGTCTACAGTCCAGACATACCGTCAAGTGGCATCATAGGCGGTGCAAAACAGGGTTGCACAAATTCATGGAGTACCTTTAAAGTTATGACTAAAGTTTATAGAATAAATAATCATCCTCGATGTTTTGAAATCAGAAAACTCGTACGCATTTCGTTTCCTGATTTATCGTTGACAGAATAGTCATGACAGCCAATCAGCTGGTATTTTTGATTCCAATGTTTTTTGAGTGTCGAGAAAAAATGAGTTAAGATCATTTCTTGGCGATGCTCAATTATTATTTTCCACTTATTATCGTTCCATTTTTTTTTTTTTTTTTTCAAGAAATGTTGAATAGTTGAAAATTATCAATGAATGGGATTCAGGATACAAGTGTACCTGCTGCATTCAACTTTCGCCGGGACGATTATTTATTCATTAAACCATGGCAATTTTTTTTTTCCGTAATAAGCATTTCCTATGTTCGTTCGGTTAAGCGTTTACCACTATCTCCCTTTCTCGCATCGTTTCGCTTAGCCGAGCTGCACCTCTCGTAATATAATCGCAATTTTACCTCGGGGTCATTTGAGAGGGATTAAACGCGTTGGCTCGATCTTAATTTCGTTAACGTGGAAACTCCACGATGGCTGAGTCACGCCCGCAAGCATAGTGTATCGTACATATACGTATATTATCTCATTTCTCCTATTTCTTGTTCGTTTGCTTCGTTTTTTCCAACGCCCCACACCATATATATCGGAGAGTTGAATATAAATAAAAAGGTGTCGTCTCAGTGGTGCGCCGGGCTGAAAAACAAATTGGGATAGTGTACCGGGGGATGGTGGCCGACGTTGGGAGCCAGTTACGTCCATGGGGATGTTGCTTATTCGCTGGGCAACAACGACTGTGCCATTCTAAGCGAGACGATTCTACGATCCTGGCTAAGTCAAGGAGAGTGCAAGAGATGGAAAGAAAAAGCAAGAATGTCGGAGAGGAAGAGAGAGAGAGAGAGAGAGAGAGAGAGAGAGAGAGAGAGTGAGGTGGGAGAAGAGGATGAGGCAGAGTACACAGCACGTCGTCCAGGGCGTTTTCGCTGCTGGAAGTAAGCTTGGCTCGGTACTCGCGTTAGCCTCCACGAGTAAGATATACTAGGACAGCCGACAGGACCACTGATTGCCGCAATTTATTGGTGGTTGTGTTCTTCGTCTGACACAACACTGGGCTCATCCCCTAAACCTCCTACGTACGTTTCTCCAAATTGTGTGTCTTGCCCCCTACTTATGTATCTGCATTTCACGAGTGTGTATATAAACAAGCATGTATTATAAATACTTATATGTATATACTATATATGCACAAAGTATAATTAAGAATTCAAGTTGCCACAACTTGTAAATTATGGCTCGTCGTTCATTAACATTCCCGCAATTAGCGAGGAGATTATATCCTTCATAATATGAGACTAAATGACTTGCCAGGAATAAGCTCCAGCGTGTGTGCAAGATTTTAATTATTGTAACTGAATTAAACTGCGTGATTATTCCAAGATATTCATACAAAAGTTTTCGTCAAGTTTACGTTTATTAATCTCGACTCTTTTCCGCATTCAATGAAGTCTTGATTTTTAATTTATTCACCAAATTTTTTACAAACACAGGAAAAAAAAAGGTAAAGACGTTGAAAATAAATGAATGGAACAGGACATGGAACTCATCACAATTACGTAAGAATTGAGCTGAAGTCTGAGTCTTTACCGTCTTCAGATCCGAAGCTTATCTGATTTTTTTTTGATGTTCCAATCTTTTCGAATAATCTTGAAAGTTCACGTAGCGCATTGCTATGGTTTTTTTTGTTCGGAGGTTTTAATTCAAACGGAGAGAAAAACTGAACAGCTTGGACGTTTAACTGCGCGGGAATCTCGTTCATAGAAAGCTCCATCTCTTCATCATCGAGAATTCTTCGTTATTACTATACAACGATCTCATTCATATAGCCTCGTAGATAATCAGAAAAGCAGTCCAGAGGGGGAAAAAAGAATTGAAGAAAAAGGTGGAAAGCTCGTATAGCACGTGTAAAAGCTTTGCATATAGGATAGGAAAAAAATGAAAACGGAAGGGAAAAGGTGATCGTGCGAGCCGCAGGGTATATAAGGGGATATTTCCGATAAGCTCGAGCGCCTCGCGACTCGAACTGGCGAGCTTTCCCGTAGCAGCAGCCTCGCGTCGAGCATCCAGTTAGTGGCGCATAGACGATAATACTGTATGTATACATATACTTGGTTCGCATACTGATAACGTGAAAGGCGCTTTTGTCCGTATTACGCGCGCATCTGGCGGTCAAGCGGAACGAGCGGAACTTCCTTTTTTGCTAGTGCACGTTGAAATCTCGTAAAACGTTGCAAGGGATGCATCGGATTTTAGGCTATCTCTATGGCCAAGTAATGGCTGTAAGTATTTTTCGTTTCGTATCTATGAAGTAAAACTAAGAAAAAGTCAGTTATAGTGAAAAATTGATTATTTCTGCGCCCTTTTTCATAGGGAATCTCGTCTCCAGACGTTCCACTTAATTCTTCGACATTCACGAACTCTGATCCGCCTTTTTAAATATTTTTTCTAGCCCAAAATGCAATTTGTAGGATACACGAGTATTGCAAGTCTTAGATACGCATACACTTTCTGCGGTTTAGCTGCTCGTGAAAAATACTCTTAGGAATCGCAAGGACCCAGGATTTGTGGGTGCATTTCATCGTTTCATACTTATTTATAAGGGAGAACGCGACCTCAAGACAATCTGGGCGTGTACTTTCGACCGATTTTTTAAAGAATCACAGGCATTGGCTCACTCACGATGACCAGGAAATGCCGTTGAAATGTCGTAGTGCAGCTTTCGTTTCACGTGATAGCATCTCCCTGGCAGGATGGAAAATGAGAGTTCTTTCTTTTTAGGAGTGAAAAGTTTTGACGCAGTTCAGCTGGAAATTCATCGAGGTCGAGTTTTTCGATCCATATTTCGAGAATAACAACAATAAGAGTCGCAATTAAAATCTAAATTCTGTTGGTTGAAATTGATTGTCGAAAATGAAGAGAAAACAATGATGACGATCTCGATATAATCAGATGCTAGCGGAGTAGCCCATACATATGTAACACGAACGGGAATTGGGAGTTTGAAATCCGGACATTGATTCGCCTGGTCGCCGGTCTGTAGGGCTATGTGGGGTTAAGGGAAGCGCTTGGATCGGGGACAACCTCTCGCGAACCGCGTTCGCGGTCCCGTGGTCCTCCCAAAACCGATGGAACCACAGCCCGTAGCCAAATTCCCTCATGCGGCGGCGTCCTGGAACAGATCAATGCTCTCCATGCGCTCCACATCACTAGAGAGTCCTCGCTCTCTCTCTTTTTCCCACTCTCTCTCTCTCTCTCTCTCTCTCTCTCCCTCTCTCTCTCTCTTTCTCTTTCCCCAGTCGTTGGATTCCTGATGGACGCGAACGGATAACGGGAGCGAGGAGGAGAGACTCAAATTTCTCCAAGTTTCCAATAAACTTTTACCGATAAGAAGGATCATCGTAAAAACCACTGGCAGGGTTCATTTTCCTGGTACTTTATCCTTTGGACTCTCGTGTAACTAATGATGACGGCAAATAAAGAGTAACTTTAATTCTGGCTCTCTCAATCGTTATTTATCGCCTTCGCCTGATAAATCAAAGTTCCGCTTGGCGCTGCACGTTTTTAACTATAAAATCGGGCTGTTGAATTTTATTATTATCAAGTAATAACGGAGGACGTTAATAAATGTGCAAAAAATAAATGTTCCCATGAAACGAAACAATTCTGTCCTTATAATTGCATCGTCATGTGAAAAAATGAGAAAAAAACGTTGTCGATTCGAATGTTATTCAATTCCAAGTTTTCCTTTCAGTGGTTCCACTTTTAGGCACTTTTTCACGTGAGCGTAATGCCCTCTACATTTTGAAAGAAAAAAACTTCATTTTTCATGAGTCATCGTATTGATCCTGACCTTTGGGAAGAAAAAAAAGAATGAAAGAGATTCAATAAAAAGAAGTTCACGGAAGACATTTTTGTATGAAAACGAAATGAGCTGAGCCGAGTCATGGCAAAGAAGAGCTTTCTCATGTCAGGACGAAGGCTCGAAATATTGAACTTCATATTCATTTATATTCATAGAAATGTGATTAATAATTACAACAATAGGGGAAGACGGATGTGGGAAAAATCGTTAATTTTCATTGGCAATCGAGTGTTCAGTTGCTTGCACTATCGTGCATTTCCCAATCCCGAAACATATTGATCACTTCGTCAAATTGTATTTATTCAGACGATCCTAATGAGGACTACCGTGTCAATAATATTTCTCTCACTCACAGAAAAAGGATTTCAATCACGGTTTCACTCTACTGCTGATTCAAATTCCACAATACACATACCGTCATTCATTTCGGCCCAAACAACACTCGAAAATACGCAATTTAAAAAGCCAAATTTTATTGCTCATTCCTGATAAACTTTGAGAGGTGCATATACCAAAATTTAACGAGCTTTACATTGTTGAATACGAAATCTCTACATCGCATGCTTCCGTCACCATATGAAAAGTGAAAAATTGCACATTCAAATGTAATGAAATGGCAAACGTGTACACTTGGCTTGTCATCGGGAAATTAAAAAATCCAATAGCTTCTCGCTCCATAGCAATTGAATCGTGCTGGATATCTACGCGAGCATTGTACGAGACAGCCACCTAGCGGCCATTCAACGAAGCTTCGTAGGCTATTTCGGAAATAACTCGGCGTTACAGGGATTTTTATCGAGCGAAAAAATAGCTCGGACGCCGCGTTATGATAGAAATTATTTTTATTTCCTTAATCTTCAGACATTACTGCGAAATCCCGCTCAAAATTCGACGCGATCAGGTTTATCGAAATCTTTGTTCTTTTCTTGTATTACTTGTATTATTATGTTCCTGCAAGAATCCGAAAGCAAAAAAAAAAGCAATGCAGCCGATAGAAAAGCGTATAACACGAGCGTTATTCTTTATAGAAAAATAAGGAAATTTTTCGATTCTCTGTGGCCTGTAATAGTTAGTAAGTAAAATAATATTTTTCAATTTTTCTGCTTTCAATCGTGTTCCCACGAACATCGTCGGAAAAATGAGATAGTACATTCATTAATTTTTCCTACCAATTTTATCGGGTTTTTTTTCTCACAATTTCTCATGGATAATAATATACATAACCAACTTTTTAGTTGGTGGGAAAGATTTTTAGAATATCGAAAAGGGATAGCATGCAATGGACAGGGCTGAAAAAGTTATTCGGTCCAGTTGAATGTGGCTGGTAATTATTTCAGTGCATCAGTATTTTCGAGTATTTCGACGCGCAAATATTTCCACGCGAAATGCATCAAGGTATTTTACTAATATTTTTAAGTGAATACGTCATAAAAAAATTATAACGTAGTGAAGAAAAGCTTGTCGTCGGTTCTTTCCCGAACAGAGAATTTTTAATTTCGCCATCATTAGCCCTTTACGTTGGTCAACGAACGTAGAAGCGTGGAAAAAAAACTCATTTCTCCAGTTTGGCAGAGAGCGGCGTGGATCATTTTTTTTTTTTACAAACCCACGTAGCGTGTCCTTATTCGGAGCGGTTGGTTGTGCTTTCCCCCGCTGGAAAGAACCACAAAGGAAAAATAAGTTTTACGGTGGTAAGAGACGAGAATGTTTCGAAGTGTCGTGTTGGCTGTTGCGTCGTTGCGTTCCGGTTTGGCCAGCACAGAGGAAATTACACCGAGTGTACGGATATGGGGTGCGGGAGTCCACACTACATGACGGTACTCGAATCTAAGCATCCGCGAGTTTCCTGCACACGGCGAACCGAGCAAGGCAAGAGAAAAAAAGAGTTTTCATACAATTCCGAGGGTCTTCCATGTAGTAAACGCTCGCCAACACGCCGGAGCGCGTGCCGACTTATAAAATGTAAGCGCGTACCACAAAAAGTGTATAAACATTGCACATTCAATGCTGATGTACAGGGTGTCGTATTAAGGAGCTTCAACCGGTAAAAATTCCACCCCGAGATGAGAAAAAGTCAAACAAATTTGATCAAAATGGAAATATCTAAAAAAAAAATATCTCGAAATTCCACTCTTTCAAGATTCCGTGCTCGTGAGAAATTAATAAAGACAAATTTCCCAATCAACACAATCCCTTGAGAGTTCTTTGCGTTCTTTGCGTTGAATTCTCGATGCGTGATTCTCGTATTAATGAAAAAATACGAGGTCACTTTTGGAAACTTGAATAATAGAAATAAAAGTGATAAGCTCGTTGAATTCTCCACTTTGCTCGGCAATGAAAATTGGCACACCCTGTATTTCGTCCGTATGAATACATTACTGGGTTAACAACATATCCCTTGGCATAACTGTACGCAATGCGGGCTCGTGCGCACCCAAGGTCTCGTTTGATAAACCGCAACAAATTTAGATTTGAATAAAATCGTTTTGGATTGGAATTTTCGCTGGTGACGTGAGCTGAATTTTCAATTTGTATTAAAAAATGGAAAACGAATGGACAAAAAACTTCAGTCGAAGGAAAGAATATTATAATTTTAAAAAATTTTAAAGCTGAGGCTAACTGCAGCAGAAAAATCCATCAGAATGATAATAAAAAAAAAATTACGGACGAAAGAATAGAAGCGAACATTTGTTTTCAACTATAGATGTCTAATTGGAAGTTCCTTTGCGGTCGTAAATAAAAATGGGTCTCCTTCACCAATCATGTGTCCAGATGAACAGGTTCCCAGGAAAGTTTGTCACATTTCATCACAATTTTGACTCTATTCGCTTGATGGACCCTGTGAGGATGAAAATGAAATTTTATTTGTTATACCCGCATATTTTTTATTCAATTTTTTCATGCTATTGAAACGTAACGAATGACTCAAAATGTGGAGAGAGAAGTAGCGAAAGTGATTAATTATTCATTCAATACAGTGATCATCATCAATAAATATAAATTCGATTGATTGATTGTAATAAATTCTTGAATTAACGCATAGTTTGGCATCGACACAATTCTCAATAGAGTCCGAGTGTACTACCAATATTGAGAATTACGAACAGGTTTGTAATTTGCAAGATTTCTTCGTTATGGGTATATCGATAAGCTCATGATCCCTCAATGGACCATTTCAAAAAAATTAATTAGAGCATTAAAGGAATTTGCACTATATGGTGGATTGATAATATGGTGAGCCCTCGTGATGGGGTTATTTTGAGGAATGTTGATGTTGTAGGAATTTAGGTTCGGGTAGTACGTTATAAAGGGTAGTTTTGGGTGAATGATACGAGTGTAGGCACTGCTATGATAATGAGAATTCCAAACTACAACCACGTCTGCCTTTATGACTTTTCAACTGCATCGAGTGAGTGGTAGTGGCAAAGGGTAAGCCGGTTAACGAGCACCAAGTCACGTGATAGGCTCAAGCTAGTGATTGTATGTAGAACAAGAGTTAATCTGGCTTAAATGGTCGTGGAACCCTCGCTCAGAGTCTGTGTGAGGTGAGAGGATAAGGGGCCGGCTGAGAGAGAGAGACAGATTTGTTCCCGATGGCTGACACATTCTCTGACACACGCAGACTCTCTCTCTCCCTCTCTCTCTCTCTCCCTCTCACTCTGCGCCTGTCTCTCTGGCCTGACCATGCGATTCAACTTCCTTCATGCGATCTCGGATAGGATGTAAAGTCAACAACAAGATTTGCAGAATGACCATAACATTCGTATGACACGAAACGATATACCGTTCGTCACATCGAGCTTGACAATGTAATTTATTTCTATTCCTTAAGTTTGTCCGAATCACACCACAATATTTTCAAATGAACAGCTTTCTAGAACGCCCTTCGTACCCTTATCTATGACCTTGATGAATATTGGTCGCGATCACTCACGAATAATTATAATGAAAAAAATAAATGTGTCTGTTCCAAATTAGGCCCACAACTCCGCTTGGCTGTCAATTTGCAACTACAAAGTTACAGGATTGGGAAAACATGTGTTCTACTTTGAGAACGATTCAGCACGATGGATCGGCGCCATAAAACGTGAGTAAGGCCGTAATTTTCCATGTAAAATGTGATACATCGAAGTAGAAATTTATTCGTGTAGTAAATCCTGATTTACTCACAGTAAGAACACGTCACATGTAATTCAAAATTACGTATACTCTGTGTATTTCCGAAAGGATAAGAGGACAACTAAGGCTTTGCATTGGCAGTGTGCATCTGATACTATGAGAGATAGATATATTTGCCAGCTTTGTCGTAGCAGATGTCCATGCAAGGTGTGAATTCCTCAAGTCCGACTAATAGATCGAACTATATTCCGGCGAGGTCGGTCATTTTTATAAATATAATAGCAAGCCTTATAATATTTTTCCAATTCATCCAAAATATTATGAATATCTAGAAAAAACGATAAAATATTGATGAAAGAACCATAAAATTTTGTGAATATTTGTGAAATGAAAATATGAAATGATTGAAATGCAAAAATTATGAAATATTATAAATCTTTTGAAATATTTATAATACTTATTTATTATGAATATTTCAGCATCTTTACAACGTTGCTTCAAATATTTATAATATATTTGAAAATATTCGCAATATTTTGAAATAATATTCATGTAGATTGAGGCTTGTAATATTTTTAAGATCGGAGATAAATTTTGAAAACTGAGTCTTACAAAATACGACGTGATTACATTTTGGCTAATCCATACGAAATTCAAGAGCCTTTCAAATTGAAGTATTCTGTATGCACAACAGCAAAAGGCGTTGTTACAAAGTTGTCAACGAAATGTGAGATCCAGGGGATTTTGGATGTTTTGAAAAAGGAAACTTAGGAATAAGAAAGGTAGAAGTACGCGGTTCACTTGAGGTAGAAAGGTACGATATAGTTTTGGAGCTTTCAGCGAAATACTCGGGAGATTAGTAGCTTCGGATCACTTGCTGGGCTTAAGCTTGCAAACTTGAGCTTTACGTGATAGCACTTCAAATACTGTGAAATCCCTTGGAAACTCTGGGATGTGCATATATAAACGCTTTTTCCAAGCACCCTCGGCGCGATATAATCGTCCAGTAAGCAGCTCGAGGGCACAGCGCAAGAGAATCCGGATCCTAAGGTGGGATTACAATTAATCGTTCAAATCTTTCGTTTCAATTATTTTTTTGTTTTGTTATTAAATACAGACAAACGATCTGCCCAACTGATTGGATTATAATGAATCACTTACCGAGATGACAACATAATCAAATGTAGTGTCTCCTCCACCTTTACGAAGTAATTGAAATCTCAAATGACTACCTAATTGACTGGTAATTAACATAGTTGAATGAAAACGACGATTGTACAAATATAGTTATTCAAAAAAACTGCGAAACTAATTTCCAGAAAGGGTATTCTTGTTTTCCAACATTTATGGACGAGCGTGAACAAAAAGTTTATTAGTTTTTTGCAAGGATTAATCCTGATCGTTTAGAACCAACCGATTCTTCACGAAATCGATAATATATTGTCTCGAGGCATATTGAATTTGAAACATTCCGAATCTATTCACTGAAAATTTCAATGATATTCTGGTAGTAACTTTCTGAAGGGAAACACGCTGAGGGTGATTCACAATATGAACTGTCAGCTAATTGGCAAGCATTTGAATTGGGAACAATTTTCACGAGGAAAAAGAAAAAAATTATATTAATTAAAAATGTAAAAATAAATTTGAAAAAAAATCTCGTGGATATTCCTCCACGAAATTATATTTTTATTACGTGTGCTCGGTATTCGGAGTGAATAAAAGACGAATTCCTCCCGCAGGTTATGACGAATAGGACGGTGCAGCAAAAATGGAGTTAGGTTTCATAGAAAAGGCTGGTAAAATCTTTTAGCACTTCATTGTCCAAGGCTAAAGTTTCCGCATATCAAAATAGTTGTGGATTTTCGATCCAACCGTAATACGAGTCGGTGAGATCGAATAAAATCGTGTGAAATAATTGAAGCGTGTACCTTGAACTTTTCGCTAGCCAAGTTGAGAAGTCTCTTTTTCGACCGTTGTATATGGCAGACACTTTGGCTCAGCGAGTTCTATAGATCTCGCAATCGTTATTGCTAACTCAAAAATATCGCGGGATTCTCGGAACGACTTTGCTGCTTTTGATACTAGGAGCCGGTCCAAAGAACATTTTTGCCCTTCTCACCGCACTCGTAGGCATAACACTTAGCCTTGGGTGTATGTGCTATATAATTTTTTTTTTTTTCGTACACCTACGGGTTCGTCCATGTAAAATAGGATTTTATAAATTCTAAGAATGCCAAAAAAAAAAAAAAATGGAGGATAGGAATGGAATGGATCGACGCGACGGGAGCTCCGCCGTCATTAAGGACGATAATCCTTCAGAAGATTGTCTCGACTCTTTCCCCGACGAGACCCCGATACTCCTGCAAGATGCAGTGCCCAATAAGCTTCGGTTTCTCAAGACTGATTCAATTAATCTTCTCGAAATTGGTATTAGTGAGAAACTGCCCGAGGTAGCGTTTGATCTTTAATATGATTAGCCTGCTCCGGAAGACTTAGGGTCGACCTGTAACTTATTTTTAAGTGATTCAACGAGGAAAGTTTGCGTCTGCGGTATCTCAGTTGAGAAAATCGTTGCTTATGAATTTCGGAAAATGCTCAGTTGTTAAGAATCAGGAAATTCCAATCTGTAGTATTTATCAAAATTGGTGAAAGCACTCGATTTTTAGTTTTTTTAATTTTTTTAAATTAATTTTCACCGTATAGTTCGAGGCATTACAATGAAAATTAATTTAAAAAATGGGGATCTTTTCTGATTGGAATATTTTCGAATAAATACTTTGGTAACGACGGAATAACGAGGTGAGTTTGCGTAGTGAATTTTTCAAAGCTTTTTCCCATCCAATTTCCATGGTTTGTCTTACATGGAATGTTCCAAATATTTTTCTTCGTGCCGTTTATTTTGGGGATTTTAGCTCCCCCTCTTGTCTCCTTTTGTGTGTATTTTTTTCCTTTTCTTCTCGACCCGTTGTTCAACTCACTCTTGCTGGTCCTTTGCGCGGTAACACCCTCCATTAAACGTGCCTACCGGCTCTCATGGGCGCAAATACCCATGTATCCTTCTATCTCTAACACACCTTTATCACCCCATACACGTTTATCGTCATTACACAGAGGCAAGAAAATATACGTTAAATTTAGAAAGAAATTTTCAGCCTTATGATCCTCTGGAGTATAAAAATCGAATGGAATCGAGAGACTAAACATGTTGAAGAAAAAGTACTATGTGGACGAGAGATTATGGTAAACGATGGAAATATCATGGAAACATTTCGCCAAAGGGTCACTACGTGGACCACTTGTCGACATTTGAAAAAAATACTTCGTGGAAATTTGTGATCGATATTCCAAAATTACATACTTGAATTTAAATCAAATGTTGAAATGAATGGAAATATAAATATAAATTATTCGAATGAGAGTCGAATTAGATTCGACCTTTTTATCTATAATTTTTATTTATATTTATATTTTTATTTACTCGAACATTTTATTTGAAATGAAGTATGTACTTGTTTTTTCTGAAACCTCCCGAGAAAGTTTCAAAATTCATGGGTCGTAATAAGATTTTTTCTCTTTCTAATAAACGGATTTTAAAAATGAGAAAAAATTAAAACACAAAAAAAAAGGAGCACGATTTTGTGGGCGCCACTTTGGAGGTATAAAACCTCAAGCAAACACCAAATAGGTAGATTTTAGGAATAAGTATGATAATAAAAAAAAAAATTACGAACAAATGGAGCACATCGAAGTTACGGGAGCATCAACAGAGCATATACGTATCCATGGGCGTGCGGAAAAGATTCGAATTCGTGGAGGATTGATCTGGAGTGAAATTAGGGCGGCTGGAGTAATCGACCTTAGGCACGCGAATCACGCTATGCGCTGGTGAAGTCCGGAAGTAGAGCATTCTCGATTACAGTCCATAGAGCGACGTCAGCAGAATTTCTTCAGCACATAAGAAAAAAAAATGAGGATGAAGCACTTTTGGCTGCGATGATACAAAGAAATAAAGAATTTTCAATATCTGCAAAGAATTTTTCATTTTCTGACGAACGATTTCGAGTCTCCAATCGTTATTTTCTTTCAAGGTAGTTCGTTGGAGTTTCCGTTCACGTGTGCCAATACAATTTCCACAAGAAATATGAAGAAGACAATTTTTTCACGTGCTTGAAAAATTGCCACAACTCTAACAATTTTTTTAATCGATTGCGTAATTTTTATAATGTAATTCCACACTCCAACTCTTTCACAATAAACGTGAAATTTTTTTCGTACTACTTAGTGAGAAAAAAAATCGTTAATTGTGAAAAAATCTATTTTAATGGATTCACGTATTTTTTCAATTATTTATTTCCACTGTATCGCAATTTAATTAACAACCCTCGAATCTTTTTTCTCGGATGACGCAATTATGACAATTCTATAAAAAAAAGAATGAAATATCGCTCGCCCAACGGGATGTTCGAGAGCGTTCAGTTAATGCTCATTTCGTAGAATATTATGGCAATCGAATGAACGTAGCTCATTAATGTAATAGACTGAGCCACGAGCTGCTGGTCGCTCGTACATTTCAAACTCAATAGAATATGATTGAACGGACTGTTCGCGAGTTGAGTGGGGTTAAAGGGTTGAATAGTTGGCTTCAGGGTGCATAAGGATCCAGCGAAACTCAATTTTACCAGCGTTTCGCAATTCATTAATAAGTCATTCCGATTCGCTTCAACGCTGATGACTTCAGAGACAAATAAATGAATCGAAAATCATGATAAATCAAGTAAAAAATCAAAATAAAATATTACATAATTTTTATATTCCGCAGCAACCGATTTGCATTACGCGTGACATTTTTCCTCGAATGCTATTACAGTAAATTCGATATATTCACTCTCGTATGATATAACATGCATCGAAACCTGATGAAAAGATATTATTTCCGTGTCGTCAGTCCATCCCTGGATATATAAGGCATCGCATGTTTCCGAGCATCCAATTATTGACGAAAACACGTTCAACTCCATTCAGTCAATGTTTCCTGCTTTTTCGATCTGATTACAAAATCATTTTCCTACCATGTATCGAATAACCAGCGGTCCAGTAAATTGGCGAATTAACAAAACTCCAGCATTCCAATCATCAGCTTCAAAATAAAAATGATAATTAAAAACCTTTTACCAATTGCTGCAACTGGTGGAGAATATTATTACCAAAGTGGGGCAAAAATACGAGGTGATTCCAGCGGATAATATTAAATGGAATGATCAATAAATCATGAAAGTTTTGCAACAGCTATCAGCAGAGAAGATTGAAGCCAAATGACGACTCGACGAATGAACCGCATTGATTCAGCTCGACATTTTTTTCTCCATTTTCCGGCCAATCGATCGAAAATATAAATTTATTTATTAATTGTGCTGCTCGTTCTGAATGATGAGAATAATTTCAAAATTGCACAAGTAGTAGTAATAATTCAAGGTTTTTTTTTGGTTATGGGGCTGCGTTCGTAATAACCACACGTAACTTTTCGATCCTGTTCAAGCATTTATTTCTGTTTGTTTTTATTCACCTGATATCTCCAGTGACTTCAACATTGCTGCTTTTATCCTATTACGTGAACAAACAGTTCTTTGAATGTATCTGGAGGCTGAGCGAGTGGACTCAGCCTCCGGTATATATGAAAAAAAGTTCTCTAGTTGTATGGTACGTGTATAGGCTTCAGTTGGAACCGCGGTTGGTGGTGACGGTTGCTTCAAGGGCTGCTAAGCTCGCCTCAGGGTCTTGAAAAAGCGAAGCGAAAACAAAATTAGCAAGCGACTTGTGGTGTTTCGCATTCGTTGGTAAAAAAATATGTGTGTTAAAGTGCGAGTGTGAGGGAGAAAGAGAGGTACGAGTGGATTGCCAAAGTACTGGCATGTACGAGAAGGGATACGAGTGTACAGGGTCTTGCAAAATCAATAACAACTTCGGCTTGAATTGGGCGCGAAATTCTGAGGCTATATGACCCAATTTTCACCGTTATTACGTGATCGATATTTCGCTGGATCAATCAACGCCCAATACGTTTTTTGTTTTATTAAAACTTTATGTGTCAATGGAAATTCGGTGTGGATCCTCCATTTCGCGACACCCTTTATATGCAGTCCGCAAAAAATGCCTCTCCGTTATATTCGTTCACGACGTCGCGTCTGGCTGTTCCCTTTGGCTTTGCAACGCTCTACAGGGATTTGAATTCCAAATCCATGCTCTCTGGGGTACCTCGCCCTCAGCTAACGCCTAAAAACTTATCGTAGACGTTTTCGTCGCCGTCGTGGTGGGGAGAGAGAGAGGCTGTGGGGAGCTGGTGATCCCCTATTTTTCTCGGTTTGTCTTGAGTGCTAAAGTTCATCCGAGATCTTCAACTATATCTGTGCTATAATATAAAGATGTCTGATGAATATACATGTACAAGTCGAATGTTCTCGTAGATCTAGGCAGCTTGACAAACTCAAACTTTTCTCCAGGGACTTGTTAATTGAGAGAGAGGACGTTGTAGGTGCGAATTGGTCAAAGCAGCCGCGTTGAAAATGTTCATTTTTTATTTTTTTTTTCATTGTGCCGATTATATTCGAAAAAATTTCGCGTTTTTCGTCGTTGCTTAGTGCATCAGGAGACCAGAGAAGTCTTAAATGGAATTAGAGAACTCGCAGGAAGCGAAAATCTGTTGATTGCTTATTAGTCTCTGGGAGGAAAAAACGCCGGCGCTGACTAAGTGATTTCTTCATTTCTATTTTGCTTTGAGTTAGAAAGGCTCATTGGCGAGTCTCCAACTTTCAGGACTTTTCTGCTTTCGTTTTCATTTCATTTTCTTCGATCAACAATGCGCACGAATAAATTACTTTCGCGTTTGTAAAGCTAGGAATTGGAAGCGAATACGAGTTTCATAGTTTTCAATTCTCGCGACGAGTCACTCGGAGCTTTTTTCATTCGTTCTCTTTCTTTCGCGTTGTTTTATTTTTCGAGCTCGCTGACCACGATGATAAATTAACAACGCTGCACACAAGCCAGATCTCCTATGGATACGGCGTATCCAGATGAGAAAGAAAAAGAGAGAAAAAAGGAAAAAATACTAAGAAGAAAAAAATCTGCCACGTAACAATTCCGGCAGGGCCACAGCTACCAGGAGTTTCACTCTCCGAAACCAGCAGCCTCGACGAACTTGGGCACACTCTTGCCGGGTTCAACGTCGAGGAAACTGCTTCGTTTGCTCTTCGTGCTGACGGCGGCGTTGTTAACGGTACGGAAAGGAGTAATATGTCTCTCGCTTACACCCTCCACCCCTCGCAAAACTCTGCCTCGATCTCCCTCCCCTTTCCCTTTTTTCAACTCCCTTTCCTGTCTCGTTCGTCTTCGAACCATGTAACCCGGCAACCTTAAACCTTCGGATGATCCTGGTAGCACGAGAGCAGCAGAAACACCGATCTTTTGTATTATTTAAAAGACGCTGCAGTGAAACTCCGTGTCAATAAACGTGACGGATCGTTTATTCTTGACTGTTGACTCTTCCAGTTTTTCCATCTTACTCTATTCCAGGTGTAGCGCAAATCCTGTGAGGCTGTCGAGCTGAATTTTGATTTTGCGTACCCGGAGATTCGTCGTTTACGAATTTTTATTTTTTTTTTCAATCGTTCAACCAACATGTACGAATAATCGAAACTAAGTCATCGTGTCCTTGATGATTACAAATATAGGAGCGAACCGCAAAAAGATAATTTGCGCGATCTCCACGAAGAGTGTAGAGGATCCTCCTATGTCTCTCTCTCTCTATCTCTCTTTCATTTTTCACTGCACTTTTCATGGCCCAGAGTCGAGTAAAATGAGTTCCTCCCTCGAGAGACATAGCACAGTTCATCAGGAAGCTTATTAGGTGTTCCAGCTGGTGTTTACAGTGATTCATGCATATACTCGAGCTCATCGTTGCTCCTCGACATCTTGAGTAAACACGAAGCGCTGCAAGAGCCTGAACAACCTACCGAAGAACAGAGGGGCGTAAATCAAATTGTTCCTCATTCCGAATCATCTTATTCGCGTCCTTGTGGCTGCTGCTATAGTCCATGACACTGACACAGTGAGCGAGTGAATTACCATTCAGCACACACTTATGTATATCTGTAGATAATAGCGTTCGCCATAAGCTTGATGCACTCATCAATATTTCCATGAACGCATAAATTTCAGGGATTCCATCAGTGAATGTCGATTTTCGGTTTGTTTGATATTATCAAATCCACTAGAACAAAAAATAAAATAAAAAATCAAACATGGAGCTGTGGGTGTGAAATTTTCATCGCTCCACGAAGTTTTATGTTTTGAGAGTTTTTCGTGATTGATGAAATATAATTGCGGACAGACAATATTTTTTTTATTCGAGCCTGAACCATTCGTGCCCTTTTCATCTTGCCACCGATATATCTCACGTATAGTTGGAGAGGACACTCTGAAAAAATTCTGGAATACTCGCCATCGATTCTATTTCGAGGTTTAATAGTTTTTATAGACATTGCATTATTATATTTAATTAAAACATTTGAAAAAACAAGATTTTCGAGAAAAAAAAGTTGTCGCCTCGATCGAAAAAGAACTAATGTTATCTCCAGAGGGTTAATCTTCACAAAAATCGTTTGAAAATCGTTGCGTCAACACTGAGACTGTTGTCCTTTTTTGGGATCGGATACTTCATGACTTTTGCAATCGCCCGATTTTTCTTGCAGCTTAGAAACAATGTATTCATCCGTCGTACGTGGAGGTGTGTGCAGAATCGTTCCGTTTTATCGGATCTTATTACGTATACATAGGGCGTGGCATCAATGCGGAAAGCAGGTCACACGATCCAAAGCTTGAATTTTCAGTTTTTTCATTTGGTTCTATCAACGCTCGAGGACCATGCAGGAAGGAAATGGAATGCGAGGGGGAGAGAAAAGGGTTTCAGGTTCGTTACTCGCTGTGAGTATGGGTTCGATGTGCAGTTTTCCTTTTGAATTTCTGATGAAGACGTGCAGCGAGCGAGCCCGGGATCGTACACTCCGAAATCTCTCAATTGACGATCCAGACGTAGCGTTCTCGTACAAACACCGAGGCAAGAAACAAAACAATTGAGGCAGTGCAATTCGAGACGTGAGGCCACGCGTGGCCACCTCGTGATCTTTTGTGTCACCTCCCAAGATTCTCATATTCTCTGACCAGATTTTTCGACTCGTTGGGACGTTATGTAGTCGCCCAAAATCTTGCACACATGAGTCAATGTTAGGCTGATCGAAAGCCTCGTCGTTCAGTCAAGACCTCTGAAGCTTCGTGCATGAGTCACTCCCGATCGTTATTTCTCGTATACCTCAGAGGAAAAATATCAACTGGCATCTTCACTGCATCACAAACTCGAAGAAACGGACATCAGCACTCGCTCCTCCTCTGATATGCAAATAAGTCCAGTTGTCTCCAAATGAATTCGTTTATCCAGAACTAAGATCCATCCTCCTGTTGGTGAAAGCTCCGCTCCGACCCATTATAAGATAAAAATCTTTTATGTCAAAATGAGGTGCTGATAAGGTAAGAGTAAGATGGATGTAGAGCGATAAAGTCGTACCTCCGATCCTCCTCTCGTCCGTACTTTCGTGTCCCGTCTCAATGAAATCTTACGTATCCCAAATCTCGCTTCTGCTTCCTTTTTTCCATTCGTATTTGCATAATGAATTTAAACGTTATTCTCTGCTTTTTTACAACACCCCACCTGCCACGGGTTTTGCTTCTTTCCTTTCACACAATAGAACTTTATGGAGCGTATGATTCCATAACTTCGGTCCTTTATATCGCCCGCAAGTGGCAAAATCACCGAATAACCCAACAGTATGAATTCACGAAGGCATTTTCGAAGCTTTTGCTTTCTATGGTTTTCAAAAACTCCTCCACCTTTTGCCACAGTTCGTGAATACAAAATGAAGATACGAAGTTCTGGATTCATCGATCGATTCCCTATACGATTCCTTTCGAAATTTGCACAAATTTTTACACTTGGCACTCGCAATTCATTCCGTTTTTATCTTTTTCTAGTTTATTCTTGTTTTTTGCTGAAACTATTTAAATTCAGCCTCTTCCGTATAGTTTTTGGTGAAAGTTTTGTTGATTTCGAAAAAGCAAGACCATTCGAAATTTATGGAAATTCCAAAACTCGCTAATTGCTATTTTATTCATTTTTAATTTGTTTTTATCGAAACTCTTTCAGTGGATCCTGTTCCGTCGTTTCTGATGGAGTTTGTAAATAAAAATAAAGACGATATTTCATTGCCTTCGCGATGTTTGATACTCGATGAATGAAAGGGATTAGAACCAATGAGTAGACCTTAAGAAAAGAAGGTCGCATGGCTCAATCGTCGTGGTGTGTCATTCGTGGAACGTGACAGTTGAATTGGCTGCGCTCGAGTAATTTCCGTACGTGAAATACGACTTCTAGAAGTTGCGAAACTAAATCTCAGTAACGAGATAGACCTTACGATTCAGCAACTATTGTTAAGGTTTACTTCGATCAAAGTACAAAGGACGCCTCGGTGCATGCAGCTCGACAAACATGCTAGTAGATTCAACCGAGCGTTTAATTCTTGTGATCTCTATGGTTCTCTGGTCCAGAGAGGATGCCACATATTCAGAGTTTATTTTTGCTTAGCGACAGTCTGATACGCGCTCGCAGAGGGATCGGGGCCAGTGGGACATTCGCAGGTTTCTGACCGATGCGAAGCAAAAAACTATAAAACGTTGTTTATTATTGCGAGATAGAAAAATTTATGTGCATCAAAAGTGTCCGTTTTCCTCTGAACGAGCAATTATTGGCAATCGTTTATTCCCGTAGCAATAGCCAAAGCGTCGATCATGTAATCTAATGAGTTTCCAAAATTCCATTGACCTTCTTAGACTCTAAAAATGATCCAAAAAGTATAATTTTTCTATTTATTTTCTGCTGCTGAATAAAAGTACTTTTCTTTTTTCGTTTTCGTGAACATAAATATTCATGGACTTTTTTCAACGCTCCTAAGAATTTTGGGGAAAAAATTACTGATCCTCGTAATTTTTCATGTTCGAAGCCTTGGGTCATGGAGGAAGAACCAGTGGCTACGGAAAGGGATAATTCGACGACTGTCAAGATTGCTAGCACACTCTATGTACGGCCTAGTCAGGCAAAACCGAAAGCCCGGAGTGATTCATCTTCCTCAGACTTTTACTTTTTCTTTCATTATCCCACATCTAGAAAAAAATATCGGGCCTTCAATCAGATTTTTTCTCCTTTTAGGGATCGACCGTTTACTGCATACACGCGCGTTTGTTGCTCGGCTCGAACAGAGCAAAAAATTGGGAACGCAGATCGAATATAGATGAGATTTTCATGTTCCGCTTAATTGAACACGATAACGAAAAAAAATGTCAGTTCGATTTTTGTTCAATAATTTATTTGGTATACTCGTCAAAATCATTCTTCGTATTTATTTATTTTCATTACCAGATTTTATACTATTTTTTTCCATCCAGTGTGCCGGCAAATCCGTTTTCCAGCTCACCGGAAATTCGAGGTGTCAAGTTTTATTTTATTTTGTATCTCGAAGGTTGAAAAAATAAATATATGCAGTTTCGTGTCTCCTTCATTGTTCCCAAAAGGTTCGGAAGCTTTTTTTTCGTAATGCTTTTGATATTACAATGACCATGACTGAACAGTCACGACTCCGTTGCTACGAAATAGGTGCCCTCGACGAATGTATCTCTCGATCGCGTCTGTAAGCACCGAGCGTGCTAATGAGGTTCAACGCCTCACGGGCTCACATAGAGTCGAGCTTGAAGCTCTACTTGTCGGAATTTCGTGAAGAGCTCTCTCGCTCTCTCGATTCCGTTGGAACTATTTCGCAGACTCATTTTAAAGCATCAACTATATATTACACTAGCATGCTTCTGTTATCTGCTTGTACAAAGGGCACGTACATTTCAAATTGTATACACGCGACGCGATCTTTCCAGAGTTTAGTTAACCGAGGGCGTTGCACCCTCTGCAAAAGCCACCCGGTTCAATCCTTTTTTTCGACCTATACACCAGCGGTATCTGAAATAAGTAAATATCGATTCCGGAAATCTAACTTTCTGGGAATGACATCGACGGAGGGACAAATTTCTTGGACTAAGAAAAAAGAATGCAAAAACGAATTTCGATATCATGGAAATTTTTACCAACGATAAAGATTTTTTCCATTAACTTAGGGACAGAAAGAAATTGGATGCAATGTTTGTTCATGTACTTTTTTTTCCATGAGTTCAGGGATCCGGGATGTTGATTCAGTTCGCTGGCTTAATGAATGATGAAAGTTAATTGAAAATTGATGACCCTGGTGAAAACTATTTGGCAAAATATAAATGAGATAATTGACAGCTTGGGCCATTTAATTTGCACAAGTATTAACGAGCCCAATGGGGCGAATTGATTATAAGGGCCGCACATCGAGGAATTTCTTAATAATCCTTCACCCAGAAGAAAAAAAATTAATAAAATGCTTAATGGCTGCGGTTCTCGATAACTTTGCTTTTCGGAATTGAAGAAGACTGGAAGCTGTTTTTAAAAACTATTTTCTATCGGAAGAATCCAATCAGTTAAAGGAATACCACGAAATCCTATAACGAAGGGGATTGTAGTGAATCTACGCGTTGGGAAGGCTCCTGCGCAGCTGTCTCTCGATTCTTTCTCGCTCTCTATTACGGTCTCGCGTATTGTAGGAGCAAGGGATGAGCCACGTTTGCTGCTTTTACCGGATGCCATGTATCTTGCTTCGTTTTCAATTACCGCCCATTCATTTCGAACCGGGAACGATGGACCGACAGCTCGCCTGTCTATAAATTCTCCATATCTTTCCTGATCCCAACATTCCATACTGTTTGTATGTTTGATGCTTTACATATATGCGCACACATATTATTTAAGGGAAGCTGATCAACGGAGTACGGGATTGTTGGAATTCAGCTGTTACCCGGGTTCCATTTTCCTACCGAAGAGAATGATCGGATATCGTGTTCACGCGTGTCGATCGCTAGTTTTCCACAATTTTGGGAGAAATTATTCAAACTCATGTGTCTCAGTGATGACCTACGAATCTGGGTTTCAAATTTGGCAGCAAAAATGAAAGGTGATTCCAGCCTCCTGCGAAAGTTGTCTGAGGAAGTCAAATCTGACGGAGATGTTTTTGTTCTTCAAATGATTATTATCGTGTGCCGGGACGTTACGTGCCGGGACCTCATGGACATCCCATCTATCCATCAAAAACATGGCTAGGATATGCCAGCTGTCCTGCCATTTCCGTAGCGGGCAAGAACCTTCGGTCTCGACTAGCCACGGTTGATTCCTGTGGTCGGATAACACTTTGTACTGACACCGCATCCTCACGGTATAGATCTTCATGGAGTCTTAAGTCTTTGGTTGGTTAATTTCTGTGGTTTAAGGACCGAGAAGGGATGCTGGTGGTTTCTCTAGGCTTATTGTACCAGCTTTTTCATTGGTTACTGCGTGGAAACAGTTCCAAAAATATTTCATTGCAAGCAAACGATTTCACGCTAGGCCAATGATTGTGTTTGATAATTTTTTCAAATATCGAAGTTTACGAAAAATGGGAAGAAAAAATGTGAAACCAAATTTAGTTTCGGGTCATTTTGATTATTTGACCTTAAGAATGTGTCCCGCGAACAAATAATTGTTAAATTATTGCCGGTTTGGAAAAAAAAAAAAATTAATTTTCATTAAAAAATTTGATTTTTCATTTTAAATCATCTGCGTTCGATCCATTCACCTCATTCGATGAATTGCGTGAATGTGAGGTTTGCATAGCTGTCGTTGAATACTCTCGTTGCCTGCTCCAGCACTTCAGACCTTAAAATAGGGCTCCCAATAGTCTATAGAAATATAACGAGAGGATCAATATGAATGTTCACCTGATGGATTCTTTCATGTTGATCCTCGAACCTTCACTTTATGAACATAAATTAAACCAGACGAATGAATCATTATCAGCAGATCCCATACGGTAGAGGAGGAAAATCGGTACTGAAATTTCCAAACCAATTTTGTTATAAATCACAGGGGAATGTATAGGACGATACAAAATAAGTATACGCATTACAATGGAAAACAATTGAATTGATTTATTAATTAATCATTAAATCAGAGATTTTCATATTTAAAAAAAAATGAAAAAAATTATTTTCGTTCTGCATTATGAAAAAAGTCGAGATTAGAGCCGCTTTTTCGAACTTGAATTCTTGAATGAATCCCTTAATCATTCTGGGGCGCCGAATAGAAAAAAAAAAAATACATTTCAAGAGAAATTTTCATCGTGACGAAAGATTTGAATAACTTGATCGACCTCTTGCGAATGGCTTGCTGAAAGAGTGGAGGCTGTATTGAGGATTCCAGGGGATCGAGTCGAGTCTCGACTGTGGGCACAGTTTTTGAAAAGAGTGAGGCAAACGCTACTTTGGCTAAAGCCCTTCCAGACTTTATCTGAGAGTTTTTCGACAAGAGAACAGTGACTCGTACTCAGTCATAGTCGGATTATAGGGTGAAATGTCTGGCCTGCACTATTCCAGGGTTTAGGGAGTAAAAAGAGTGCCATATATTTTATTGGGAATATCTGCGACAGGGCCGATATAAAAAGGTCTTGATCGTAATGCGACATAAAGCCTGAAACGTTCCCCAAAGGTCTGGCTCGGTCATATTTTTCTCATCCCTTTCTTATACGCATTTGTCTTTCCATTCGGACCGTGTACATAAAATCATTGACTAGCAGAAAAACAGTCATGACCATAGTTCGGGTTTGTTCGCCATTAAAAAATTGAAAAATTGATGAAAATCTTTATAGTTGATTGGATATTGTTAGTTCTTGACAAAAACGTAATTGAAATTCAATGACGGGCATTCTACAAAAGTGTCAAGCATTATTCATGCGAAGGATATTTCGGAGTTTAGGATCTATGAACTTTAAGGCGTTATCCGCGTCTCGATCTGTGTATTTTGGCGCTTAAACATTCAGCAGTATATTAATAACGCCATGCCGTTATTAAACGGCGGTGCTTTCAAACGAGCATTCTCCAGTCGCTGGGTACCACGAGATTCTCGCAGCCTCCCAGAAATTTCGTTACTAACTTTACAAACATATAATGTGTACGTGTGTATTCACGTAGATATTTGTATTTTACCTCAACTATACACATATTTGTTTCTTACTTCGAGGTGGAACGCACTCTTGACTCCAGACAATTTAACCCATTCGCTGGGAAGGATAAAGTGAAGAAACGAGAGAAGGAAAACGGGAGGGGAAGTCTGTGAGCAAAGCCTCGAGTTGCCTTCGAACTGCGCGCCCTTCGGTTGCCTGCTCGTTTCGTAAAGGCTCCGGTTATGTTCACTTCGTATCTGGCTTCGGGAAGTAACGTACTCTTCATAAGCTCGGACCCGGCCCCAAAATGTCCGAGAATTACACACCATGCCCTTAATATACGTATAGTCATCCGCTATAGTTCTTCACGTACGTACACTTCCATATTAGCTATATTCTCTGCGCCATAGCAGAGAACGTCGAGTCTCCTGCTACTGTTAGTAAACTGGCACGAGGCCAGAAGCCTCCCTCCGTTTGACTGTCGCGAAAAGGAGCGTCGTTTCGTGAACTCGCACAGTCCATATCACTGGGGGGTGAAACCCTCGTAACCGGACCTGCAGTTTCGAGTGGCGCCTGCTCATTCGCAACATTTTTCCAACCTCTCCGGGTTCGTAGCCTTCGAACGCAAGAAAACGCATCCGGAATATGGCTGCGAGTTCAGAGCTAAAAACGACATTGTTGTAATGAGAAATGAGCAGAAAATATAAATATATTTCGTTAATAATTAATCAACTGACAACTCGCATTCGTAAAAGCCACATTCTTCATTGACGAGACGTTCCTGTGGCTATAAATTGCGCGTGTGCACTATTTTTTAGAATGGAGACAACGGGTGGTGCACATAACAATCAACCGGACACGATTGATGACTTCCTCCAACCCCCTCGCCCGCAGTGCACCGTTGACGCTATTATTCTCTTTTTTTTTTGCAACCCTCGTTCAATTTCTGAACGTTCCTCCAAACGTGATCAAACGGCGATAAAAAGGAGGGAATGAGAGTGTATGAGTAAAAGTGACATGGTATCTAGAGACTGCATGCAGTACGATGGGGTGAATCAATGTATGGAATAAGCTGGCTCGTCCAATAGTTTATGTCGCTCCAAGTTTGGATAAAACGACGCTGCAGTCAAACTCCGAGAACATGTCATCCTGCGTGGACGTCCAATTTGAAAACATACACCAATTTTATTCGACTCGAACATTTGTTACTTCAAGCTTTAACTTCGATCCCAATTAGATCGAAAAAACAATCTCTATATAATGTGATTGCTGAGAAAAAACAAAAAATTGAATCAAAAAAAGAGAAAATATATTTCTGAGGAGTCTGTTCAATCAAATAAAAATCGTCGAAGGCTTGAGCATCTTTTTTGAAAAAAAACGTGATGGAAAAATATTCTTAGTCATGCCCTCAATCTATTTGAGCAAATGAGCAGCTGACGGAGTGACTGAAAAAGTCGAATATTTCTTGCACCTCGAATCAACGTGATTCGCGGTGCCTTTGGGCATAAATATATGTATGAAGTTCGCAGCCAGAGCCCACTCGTCGTTTCGGTCCAGTGAGTTTTTTTCCGGCCCGGAAAAACAATCACCGCTTGGAAATGAATCAAACGCGGCTTAACCGGTGACCTCGTTGAAAAAAAAGTCGTGAACAAGTGAAATGAAAAAAAGAAGTGTATATTTATCCACCACGAGCGCGTACATCGTTCGTCGGATCATCGGGATCCATGGGTCAGCCAGAATGCTCGTCGATTTAAGGCCTTTTCCTATTTCCCTATATATCCCCGATAGTCGGATTCGCAGGGATTAAAAAATCCATAAAGTTTGCCTGTTTTTTATTTTATCTCCATTCATATTTTCCGCAGTATGCTCTTCTTTCATTATTTTACCTCGAGCCGATTTTTCTCCTACACTGATCAAGACGATCGAGCTTTGTATTCGCTTTGATCGCTGCAAATGGGCAAAATTCTAATTACGATTTATCGATTAATAATAAATCAAAAAATAAAATAAAAAATTTATCACTGAAATAAAAATTGTTTGATTAAAAAAAAAAAAAAAAAAATTAATAAAATGGAACAGATGTGTAGGAAAATTAAATATTGCCAGAGTGAAAGAGAGAGATTTCTCGCTAATCATGGGAAGTTCAGTCGAGATTGTCTATGGCTACGATTACCCAGTAGAAGTTGAGTTGTGAGATGAATTCAAAAGGAAATCAAGAGACTCGAAGAGCCACAAAATTTCGGGGCATATCAATGACCCCCATGATGAAATTTATGAAAAAATTGGATAGCTCATTGTGACGGAGGACTTGATAGGACCTCGGAAATGATTCCATTGATATCTGGCATCGTTCGAAATGGACTTTCGAAGCAACTGGCGTTTATTACAAGTACTGTTCTTCCGGGGTTTGAAGGGCTGGGGGAAGAGGGTATTCTGGAGATTGGACGAGACCCCTGGCTCTTGGTAGCTGTGTTTCTCAGCTGCTATATCGGCCGATGGATGAGGAAGCGATGGTATAATCATCCACTTGATTGCAATCAGCACAGTTGGGCGAGCGCCAGTCTACACGATAACTACAAGATAATTATAGGCTCCTTCGATTAACTAAACCGCTACCGTTAGCTACAGCTTGTTACAGGCACATGAACATATACATGTATATGTGGAAAGCGTGAAGTCTAATATACCCCTGAACCCTTGTTTCCATCGTAACGCTAGTGGAAGACAGCAGACAGCTATCAGAGCTCGAGGTTTGGCCCTCACACTACCAACGATATTCCTAGCTGTGTTTCGTAAACGGCTCAGCTACGAAATGGTCAGCCAACCGATTTCTCCTACACTTACTCTCAATGTTTTGGTTACTTTTTCCCAATTTCGTGACTTGGGATCCCATCAAAATCAGTTGCAGAGGGTTATTTTTATTGTGTTTCTCCAGAACCCTCATTTTTCTGGGCCGATGCTTTTATGATGGACTCTTTTGGGCGTTTAAATCTCGTCGACAGTCAAGGGATCACGTTTAGGCCACGTATTATCGCACGATCGACCGGCATGTCGCGCATCGATTAAGCGAGGAAACGATTTTGTCGGGGAAAATAAAATCCTGGAAATTTGTGTAACGTGTGCAATGTCTCCGTTTTATTTTCTCCGAGCCTGAAACATAATTACGTGCAAGTCAGCGTGTTCATTTCACCTCGTGACTGGGTAGTAAAGTATGAACGCAAACGAAGAATGAAAAAGTGGGGTTGTGTGGACGTAAAACCAATCGAGGATTTGCCTCGTGCGGTTGGCGTTCGTAAAATCGAGTATTTTTAATTGCCACCAGTCTAGCGATGCACTTGCATCGACATATTGTATAGAGTGCTTCGGTTTAACGCTTACATATACATATATACATAAATGGTTTGAATGGCACAACGAAAGGTGAACGTGGACGCGCGGCGTTATTTTAGCCGTGAACCCGTTGATTTACAGACGTCCCCCAAACGGATCGTTAACACCGAATGGGAATCAGCAAAGTGCTCAACGATAACAACATCGGGGCTGGTTGTTTGGCCGTTTTGGTCGGTTGGCTCAACGAGACCGAATCATTCGTCCCAACCTGATGAAAGTATGCTGCTCGCTCGAGAGAACTAGCCAGTGACGATCATTGCCTCCAACACAAATGTCCTCCCTATCAAAAGCTCCCCGCCCTTTTCTCTCTCGTTTCCACCAACGGGGATTCGGCAGTTTCCTA
This sequence comes from Campopleginae sp. 14b, assembly GCA_030522525.1. NCBI lineage: Eukaryota > Metazoa > Arthropoda > Insecta > Hymenoptera > Ichneumonidae > Campopleginae sp. 14b. Next base: position 61,683 of record JAPYYS010000630.1, on the reverse strand, counting down.
TCGTTGTGTGCATCCTCAGTGCACCACGAGGAATCACAAAATCTCGGTATTACAAAAACCCTTACCAATTAATCAATTGGATCGATTTCATGCCAACAGTACATGAATCCCTTGATATTCACCATATCGTTTGCCACCAGGATATGCGATGAGAGTAGAGAGGCCGTATAGACGCGCTTATTGGTTGCTCCGAGCCTGTAATTTCGAGCATACGCGATCTATGTTGCTGCAGGCCCTTCGAGTTCCATTTCTCATCCTGTATCATGCCGTTCTGGATATATCCCCTTAAAGGGAATATTGTGCATTCAGTGTGTGTACTCTCGAAATTTAAGTAGACGATAAAAAAATTGCAAAGCAATACCATCAATTGGAAAATGTCCTGGTCAACAGATCGAGCCACGCGCGAAGTCGTTTGTGAGGCAGATACACAAATTCCCGTGTATGCGCCAACTCCTAATGAGTAAAATTCATTTCGCACATTGTACCCTGTGCATCGCTGCACCACGGTCAGAGAAGCCTTAAAAGTCAATTGTTTCCATGTATTTCTGAAGTTAACGGTATCGCCTGGTATCTGGAGACAGAGAAACAAGTTTTTTACGGCGGCACATCGAGAGGGCATTGTCCGTTTTTCGTTGTTTCCTCTAGAAAAGGTTTCTCACTCACTGAGCATCACTCCATCTGCTCTTTTCTCAATAGAGCATGGCTGTTTCGCAATTATTACTTTGTTCCACCTTTGTGTTTACGTTCTAGTCATATACGAAACTTTCTTCTATTCACATGGAGGCACACTCGGGGACGAGCATAAAATCAGCCGAACATAGACATTTACGATATAACGTGTTTGGATCTCTCTCGTCGTGTTTCGTTCCATTTCTACTGCTTTTCGTCGGGGTGCTTCGCGAGACCGCTTAAGTCAGGTTCGCTTCGTTGAGGCAGCCAAAGCATGCTGGAGACACACGGCTCGCTGAACAACGTAAAATGCTGGGCGCTGGTGAGAGCGTCTCGTGAGTCCCAAGCCCTTATTTTCTTTTTACCCTTTTTCCACTGTATTTTTTATTTCCCATTTTTCCAACTGCACCGTTCGCACGTGGAGCATATTTCGACCCATGCACACTGAGCTGTGCCACACAAGAGCACACCACACAGACGCACAAGTTGGAGGACAGATCCGAATGAGCGAATTTACGACGTCAGCTTCGCTCTTTTTCATTACTTTCTTCATTTTTTTTTCGGCTCGTTTCTATTCCCTTTAATATTTCCTCGTGGAAACAAGAAAATCCGGTTATACAAGTTACAAAGTGGTATACCGTTTAAATAGTCATACACTACTAGGACACGTGAGACGGCACGATGTTCAAGGTTTTTTGACGAGGGTGAAAAATAAAGTGTTCTTTTTTTTTTAAGCACTCTGGACAAGAGGAAAATCTTTTACTCGTTAACGACGTCGAACAAAAAAGGGAATTCCCGCAGTGGTTATTCAATTTTACCACGAAAGCGGATGCATAAGCTAATTGCAACCGTCAACTTTTCTTCAATAACGAGTTCCCATATCCAGAACAATCAAAAGTTGGATTTACAGGGTTACTCAGTCCCATACAGTCTATCAAAATAACTCATGTCAATACGGCCATCACGAATGTTCCAACGATAGACCAGGGTCGTCGATAATAGTTGCAAATAGACAAACAGCACGCAATATCTCGAGCGAAGGTAAAACCTGATGACGGCCAGTGAATAGACGATACATTGACGAGCAACCTATACGCACGATATTATAGCATTTCTACGGCTGTAGAATATACTGCGAGTAGATTCCCCCAGCGTTTGCTATACGTGCCAAATATATGCGACTGAATGCATACAACGATTTATACAGTGAAGGGGTGAGCAAACTGGAAGAGCCGGGCACAGCGGAGAAGCCTCCGAAAAGACGTCAATTTTTAATATTTTTAAAACCATAAAATTCGAAATCTCTCCAATGCAAATTTCATCAATATGATCAAATTTTTAGGATCCGAGGAAATGAAGGTCGCAATTTTCATGGGGATGAATCACGTTTTGCATAGTTATAGCTGAGTAACGAAGAGAATTCACTTGACACACTATGGCATGACCAGCGTATGAGAATTTCGATTGCACGCTTAACTCTTCGTATAATGTTCCATGTTATAGAGACTCTAGGTGTGGGTGTGTGTATATGCGTGTGTGATTGTGTGTTGATAGAGATAGGCGTATGGATGTCCGGCCATATATGTAACGGCGGGAAAGCGCGTTGCGCACAAATTATTCTAATCGCCGATCACCACCCGGTTGGAGCACACGAACCTCGAACCTCCGGATAAATCAATCTCGGTACAAATCCGCCACTCGACGCGTCCGACAATCTGGAATAATAAAGACAGCCCGCAATGACACACTCATGTATCCTCCCCTCATTCGTGGTACCCTTTCCCCTTGGTTATCTGCTTTGAACCTCTTCATTGCACCCAAACCAACGTCACCATTACATTCAGCTTTCATGAAGCCCTACAATTAATTAGACCATAATCAAAGGACGCGCGATCGAAATTCTCATCGATCTGTGGTCCTCGTACATGAACGATATATTATTTCAATTATCCAACCGCCCAGCAAAAAGGCTATTGCGCTCAGATTGTTTTTTATTTCCGCTCAGGTTATGCATAATAATTGCATGCGTTTTGTTCAACTTTTCGACAATCTTTCGTAAAATCTCGCTGGGAAAATTTTAACACACTTTTTTTGGGATTTTATTTCGTTGCAATTTTGATTTGTGGTAAAAGCTAATGCCTGCGGATTCACATGATAAATACGATTGAATGTGAAAAGCGTGTTCGAATGGGAACAAATAATATTTTCATTAACAGAAAAAATTCCATGGCTTATTATTTATTCAGGATAAATTAAAGTTTTCAAAGTTTCGTCGATCATGAAATTTTTTTCCACTTGTTCATCGAGTGTTTTTTAAAATATCGAGGTCCCGTGGACAGTAAAATATTTACCAGCCCAAACCCAACCCAATATCTCGTTCCCACGAGCGATATAAATATTTGAACCTGCTTTTGAAATATCCACGATTCCGGGTTGTGTCATTGGCCGTGTCCTCATAAATCTCCGCGTTGGCGAAAATTTTAGTCGACGTTCGCGTGCTGTAACAACAAAAATGGAAATACAGAATTTTTAATTTTTATTACACCGCGTAACGAAGTCCTTCGCAATTTATTTAGCCGATGGATCAAACCCTGATAAAATATTTATTCCTATAATTGTGAAATAATTCATAAAAGTTGATTGCTTGGAGGGAGAATTAAGGCTTTTAATAGGACTTTTCGTTTGTTTGTCATACAGAAGATTTTCTTTGAGAGCCTCTGCTCGATTGAGCTTCCCATAATGAAATCGGAATGGATTTCGAAAAGTTTTTTTTTTTTTTTCATTTCCAATTCAAAGTAATTCCAGAACAATAGAGAGTCTTCGCAGGGTCCCGCTGATTGACTCGCGGGCGAAAACACTTCCGCGAATATCGTTAATACTCTATTAAAAAGTTTCATTGATATCGAATTCCCGAGGTAATAGGAAAGGACAGTCGGCATCCTGGGCACCGGCCAACTTATATTGACAAGTTTCCTTTGTCCGGAGTATTAACAGAAGGGCGTAAAGTTGATTTTTCTGATCGTAAAAATTCACAAGGAACGTCCTTCCTGCACGAACGTAGATCATGAATATACTTCTATATTTTGAGAGTTTTCACGGATAGGAGGATCATAGTTTTGAGGAAAGTGTATAGAACACTGGCAAATTGTAATTCATCCCATGGACTTTATCCACGGCACTTCTGGACGCGAAGCCAACTTAAATTAAAATATCCGAAGCGTTATCCTTGCCTCGGCGTAGTTGATAGTCTTTTTTCAGCTCTGGTTTCGCTCCAAGATTCATGGAAATATTGTCGGCGGAGGAAAAGCGTTTGGAGCACGCGACTTAAATAAAACGCCAAAAAAGTTGCAACGCCAAAGCACACACGCTGTATTTAGTTTCTTTCTCGGGTGTGGCTATTCGTGAAAGGAGGAAAAGCCGGAAGGGACGTACGGCAATGTTTCGAGAATGTTTCTCGAGGCCGAAACTTTAAGAATTCCGCTCCCTTTCTCTCTTCGCCTTATTATTCTCTGCGAGTTCTCCAAGATATGATATAAATTTTCTTATGTGTTTATTGCGCAAAGTTAAACCGAATCCATTGGCTTGACCTGAAACTTTCACTGCTGAGTAGTGCTCATTAAAAAAGTCATGAAGAGTGGCGTGTCGTTTGCAAATTTATGAAGTAACCTTGTGATGATCGCTTGAGCTGAAATTCTTATTGATTTTTATCTTTAAATATTCACAATGACAACATTCAATTAGGAACTTCATCTCGTAACTTTCTTCGTCCATTATCTCGTGACTGATAAGTACGAGACGTTTTAATTACTCGCAAATGATATGCCACAAGGTCGTGCGTGTTGTATATATCAACTGTTGAGTACAACTGATTCGAGCTCAGAATACTATGTTACGTTCCTCCCGTATAATTAGCTCAAAGCGCCGATACAAAGGCCAGCACTGCTGCCGATTAATTTGTAGCTGAATTCTCCATATGCTCTTCAGCCACGCCGAATTAAATTCCTCCGGAACTAAACTAATAATATTCATGTCAAATACTACGTTCGGTCGAGTGTTTCGTCTGCATCTTGTTTGAGAGGTTTCACCAGGAATACGAGAAATCACAGAAAAAGTTAAGGGGACCGAACCATTTTACGGTCCGTCGCCAACCATTCTGCATTCCTGTGAGAGTTAATAAAAAACGATCGAATCGCTTTTCGTGGAGTAACATTTTCCTACTTCGTTGAATCAAAACCGCATTCCCTTGAAAATGCTTCCCGTTGTCATTTTTTGGAACCGTTTTGTGGCACTTTGAATTAAATTGAAGTTTTCTTACCTTGTAGCGGCAGTTTATTCACGAAAATTGATAAAAACTTTCGAAAACTTTTTTCTATGTTCGCTGATTATAATTTTGTTATTATTTTTTCATACGAACGTTTACGAATCAAATGTAAATCTTAAAATTCATGAAAATATTTTTTTCTTCATTAATTAATTAAGAAAGGACTTGTAACCTCTTAATCTCGAATAATCCTCAAATTGGCAGACTCGCGTTTTTTAATAAACGACGAACAGTTTATTCAACGAATATTTTGGTTTAATAATTATCGCTGTATCTATCGTACGTATTGCATGGTCTAGGCTATTACATGCTGGAATTAACTCCAAACCAGCGACACCGTGACTTCTGGAAATACCGAAGGTACGCTTAAAAGCTTTTCATCCAATTTCATTCCCGTTTATAACTTCATCTGGCCACGAATTTAGAACTTCATTGAATCGTGACCGAACATACACACTCGATCGATCGAGTGTCCGAGAGTGTTCAACCAATTTAATTACATTTTCATCTACAGCATATCGTGCTTTTGATGTTCTGTCAAAATTCAATGTGCACGTACATCAGCCAATTTTGAATTAAATGCCACGACAGTTTGTATAATTGCCATAATCAACCACTTGATTTTTGGCTTCAACATGATTCGATGATTTGGATTAAACTGCCACAAAAGTAAAGACAGTATGTTATTAATTTCTTGCTCAGACATACGAGATTCTTTCGTATAATTCTTGAATAAACGAATCGATATCACAATTGGTGGGTGTTTTTTGTCCTGGAGATTTATTCACGTTACAAGGCTCGATCCTGGTATAAAGATGATACCAAAATAAGTTATTAATTGTGTTCAATGAACATGGAAGATTTTTTCGGAAAAGGTCATCTTTTTCTTGTATTTTTATCTTGGAATAAAAGTTTAAAAACTGCCGGGATTTAGGGGAGGAGTGCCAAACCAATACTGACGGGCATACCGCGGGTATTAAATACGCGAATAAAAAGAAGAGAAGAGTAACAAGAACATAAAAGAGTGGGGGACGAGGAGGGATTACAAAGAGGGAATCGAAGAGACGGAGCGAATAAAAAGAATGAGAGGATGAAACGATGAGGGTGGAGAAGAGCCAGTAGAAAAATCAGGATAGGTTTGTACCTGTGGTATGGCTGGTAGTCGATAAAAATGGTCTTACCTAACTCTCTATTGTAGGAACTTTGGTATAATGGAGATATCTCTCACACTCCTTTCCCTCTCTTTCTCTCTTTGCAGTGAGCGGGTCATGGGAAAATGAAACCCGGAGAAATGAAGTCATAGATAACAAAGTATTTTGTCGGTAACCTTTTCTTGCAGACGAGGTGAACGTGAGAGAATTGATCGATCCTCGTTTCGCTCTCGTTCCAATAGACAAATGAATATATATGTCTTCGTCGGTGCAGCATTGATCTACGAAAAACGTCTAAATCACCAAAAGTTTTTTCGAGCTGGCAAAAGGAAACTCGAGCGAACATTCCATGGAAAAATAAATCATAGAAAAAAACAATTGTAGCTCATTTCCGGGGCTCGTAGTTTTTTCTTTTACAACAAAATTTCCATTTTCAAATCCATTCATTCGATCTCTATTCCGATTGCTATTTTTCAATGGGGACTCAGTTGCAGGCACGTTGATTTTTCAACTTTTCATTCCCTCTTGACATTGACACCGAGGAGGACAATTTTTGGCAATAATAAAGTGGCAAGTTTGTTCGATTATTTTTGTAAACGTTGCATATTGAAAAGTGCTTTTTACATTGATCAAGCAATTTCACTTTCGCCATGATTGTTAAAATAACTTGATCGATGTATTCAATTTTCAATCACGATTCATTTATATACAAAAAAAATATGTTCCCTGGCTCACGCTGTGTGTACGGGTCCAGGTTCGATTTCGCCAACCCGAACACAATTATTCTCCGTCTTTTTGTAATATTTCCTGTGGTTTGAATCCGACCATAAAAATCGTGAATCCAAGATTGTATTGGCATGGGCCAATGATCGTTGGGATAAGGGTTCGAATTCGATTACTCGTGCCGAATAGAATAGATGGGTGGGAACGGCTAGGTGACAACTATGCTGTGGATATAGAACGACAGCGAAGCTCTGGCTGGCCTGGGCACTAGGAGAGAAAACACGAGACCATGACACGTAGGACGGAAAGAGGTGTGCTGTGAAGAATCTGAATCCCCGAGAGATCGGTCCACGAAAATGGCCAACTCATTAATCTTGGAGCTTCTGTATAAAATTCGTTATTGAAGAATTTGCGAGCCTCGAAACGCAGTTGTCTAAAAATGATTGTAGACTAAAAATCTGTCGAAGGGATGAAAAAAAATGTTACTGTATATTCTGTGGCATTGGATCGAAGAGCATGTTGTGATATGTTCAAAATAACGAGTCGTTTTATAAACAGTTACGAGGCAAGGCTGGTACAAGCTCAATTTCGTATTCCGTTCTGATTTCCCTCCTGGCTTCAGAACAATAAAGAATGCATCAGTCACGATAAGATGATAAGACTGTGCTGGGTGTCATATTGTTAATATTCACGCGGGAATATCAGCTCGTTACGTTCTTGGCATAAATATACGAACGCTTCATAGCAGCTCCGGATAACACTAATGGAGTTCCGATCTTTCATTGAAAAAAAAAAAAAAAAAAAAAAAAAAAAAAAAAAAAAAAAAAAAAAAAAAACCACTGCCAATAACCCGATTCGTGGGATGTTACATATTATTTAATGACTCGCTGCCAGAACGCAAACGAATAATGCCATGCTCAAACATTAATGCTTCCGTTACGAAAAAATTCTATAGACTGTGGTAAATTTTTTATCGTCAAACGTTCAAAGTTGGGATTTTTTTCCTTGCGTTTTGAATAGAATATAAAAAAATTCTGCCAAGTAAAGGCCAAAGTTTAGTCGGATTTATCGTGGAGAGACAGCCAGGAGACTCGTAGAGTTTCTGGCAGACCCTTTTGAGTCTCCCGGATGTTCTTGGAGGCTTTCAGAGACTAAAATGTTTCATCTCGGGCCGAGTTTAACCAAATTGAATCAAGTTAAGCTCGCATTCTAGGGAATAAAAAAAATGCAGTAGAGATCGTCGAGGAGTCGAATAAAAGGGTAAATAATTAATTCCGAATATTGGAAGAAATTCCAGGGCGAAAAAAACGGAAAATGATGGAAATTTTTTTAGTGCAACATTGGAACAAGTTTGGTTGATATTTTCTGGGTTAACACGTGGGAAGATTCGTACGCATCCGTGTGGGCACAGAAAAGTAAGAATACAATAGAAGATTCGGTGTGCACGATCTCCAACGGACTTACTTGACTGGTTTTGGTACGAGACGAAGTTGTCTCGACGCCGGCGACGCTTAACCTACGACGCAGTCCGTCCAGTATACCAAGTCCTTCTGGTACATAGAAAATACTTACATCCAGACATTGCAGTCCAGGGATATTTCTACGTGGCATACATGAACGAAACTCTCTTGTCTCTCATGGCTTATACGAGGGGACCAAAATAACTCGCCTAGCGTTCCAAGGATATCGGATTCTCTCCACTTGGTCTCCTTCGCTCTCTCCTTTTTTATTTCTCACTCGGCATTATTGCAATCCAATATACAACGATCCAGCATTCTCGCTACGTTTCAATTTCCTCACGAGACCCCAACCTTTCCTGCGTTCGAGCACAATGCCTTCGCGATCTATAAACCCATACTCGTCGTTATATATCACTCCCGGAAGCTGCACTGGACCATTGCTATATCAGAGACGAAGAGCTTCTCCGATTTTCTCTCGAGTCTCCATGTTTTTTCTTCTATTCCTTTCCAGCAATTGGATAATGATAAACGTTAGAATATGAAAGAGTACCCGTGGAAAATTGCCAGAGCCCAATGAGAAAAGTTGAATTCTTCGAGGGAGATTCAGATGGTCAATTGCACGAGAAGAAATCGAAGCGATCCTGTCATTTACATTCAAAGTTAAGGTTCGATGGGATGATCTCGAATTCCGAGAGTACCGCGCAAATCTTTTTATTGACAATCCCATCAAAACGTTTCCCCGTTGTGGTAAAAACAAAGACGACGAAAAAGCAACAGCAACATCGCGATGCAAAAGTCTTATTTCACGAGCAGAAGAAACGTCGAGGAAATATCCTGGACCATCGATGCCTAGTGGCATTGTGTATAAGAGTCCTCGAGACTTATTGTCAACAAGACAGTAAGAGGAAGGAATGAAAAATGAAATCAAGGAAAGTGACCGAGGAATATAAAACAAAAAAAAACATGTCTCTAAAACGTTTCACCGGAGCTGGCAATAAAACTGGATGTGACGTTCAAGGATTCCTGGACTGGGAACAAATGACTATACATGGCGATTCGAACCATCGGCATCATGAGCTCGTCGACATTAATGCAAGCCACTTCCATAGACTCCGGCATCCTCCCGCTCATGTCATATGTCCTTGAGCATGTTGACGATCGTCGTCATATATAATAGACGAGGAATATGTCGTCTCGTTTAAGTCTTCCACGAATATGACTCTTTCGTGGTTATCGCATCGTTGTATTTTACGATGAATCTCTTTTTCCGAACACTCGGTGGTGGTTTATCGGACGCTTTGTACCAGCACTCGAGGCAATCATAATCCATGAGATCCTGGAAATCAAGCAACGAAACTATTCATTATCGTTATTATTTCTCAATCATAACTTCACACACGAAAATCGGGTTTTTCTCCCAAATCGGCATGAGGTTTCGATTTTTTTTTTTTTCATTCATGATCGTCTACGCCCTTACGAAAAGCTTCATCGTCGAATGGTGTGTAGAAAAACCATCAGGGAGAGAGGAAAGGGGAGAAAAAGGAAGAACTCGCTTCCCTTTTATTTCTTTTATTTACCGAGCCTATTCGAAATTATGGATTTTGGTTCATGGAGAACGGAGAAAGAACACGGTGTAAGGGTGTATATTGATTGGAGGAGAAAGATGCAAGGTCGCAAAAGAGCATCATCAGTCGTGTGCTAACAGGAGGGACCTCACGGAACCGTTGAACCGAATCCTTCTGTTCCATCGATCAGCATCATACTCCGTTGCTTCTGTGATGAAGGGTCGGTCACCACATACCAGCAGGTCACGCAGGCCGCCTTTCCACCTTTTCCCTCCGTATTCTGTCCCCGCGACCCACCAAATCGAATGAAATCCTACATTATGACGAATCGAAGTTTACCCGAGTGCAGCCTAAACAGATTTCTATATTGAAACGTGACCTCTAGGATTTTTCTGAAATGAAAACATCGGAAAACGACGTTTGCAATTTTTTTATTTTTTTTTATTAAGCCGCGAATTATTAAAGTCCGTGGTCCCAACGGCGAGGAATACACGATCGGTGAATCGCTTGGACGATCATTAAACTCCACCAGCTGCTCCTAGGTCGATACATGATTGGGTGACCATTCGGGCATTGCACACTTACCGCTAACTGGGGTCTGAGTAAAAATGGAGACACTCGTTCAGCCTTTCGGAAGTTTTTATTGCCCGTCCCACGGAGCCTATCCTCAGAAGCCTCAGGAGAGCGTCTTTTCTCTCGGGGTCTCAGAGAAGCAAATCCATAAAAACGTGAATGAGCGAATACTCAGGCTCGTCAAAACTAATACAGAGAAAGAAAAAAGCAGCGGAGTGTGAAATGGAATAGAAAAAAAAGAATTGATTTCTTAAATTCAAGGTCAATGCGAGGTCAATTGAATTAGTAAATTATTCCAATAAGTAATATGCTTGGAATTTGCTCTCGTATTGAATATCGAATTTTTTTCGATCCCCGTACCTCATTAATCAATATACGTCGAATAAATGAAAACTAGACTTTTCCGTTCCAATCTTTTTGCTGCAGTGATACGACGATGAAATTAGAACCAGCCGTTATTGATTAAATGTTTTTTATGCTTGACTTTTCGTGAAGCAAGAGTGACACTTTTGGGAGTAAAGGCAACTGAAGCATATTGAAATTAAAAATATATTTACAGATGCATTGAAATCCTCGGGAGTTTGATTTTCTTCATAAATTTGTGCTTCACCCAATGAAGTCTTATCCGAATTTCCTGCGACATTTTGCATGCTTCAACTCCTACGGAAAAATCATGGCCATCAGTGAATGAATCTTTCATCCTGTAAGTCAAAGCATTTCATGAAGACAAAATATACCAATTGCTGATAGAAATTATTCGGACACCTCAATTTCCACTAGATTTTTATCATTCCTGCGGGATTTACGAAGAGAACAATATGTTTGCGTTCTCGATTTTTTTTATCAGATTTCTTCCATAGACCACACAAAAATATATAGAAATTTACTATGCTCTGCTAAGTTATGTGTACGAATATATATGTATATTTGTATATGCATGGACTGATGTTTCTATAGGGGATATAAATGTGCCTAGGTTCGAACCAACAACCATTGATTGCTAATGGTGTGAGCAAATAAAACAGAGTGAATATAAAGCACGAAGCTCGGAAAAGCACATACAGCACATAGTTGGGCAAAACGACGCCCTAGCCTTGCTCCCGCCTTTCCTCTCCAGGGAGTTGACAGAATCCAGGATCCTCCAACGTTTTCGTGATTTAGTGAATCACCGTTTTTGGCACGTCAACTATTTCTCCATACGAAATATTTCTTTCCCTGCTCGCTTTTCTTATTCATTGATGTTCAAGAATCACATCATTTCTTATTTGCGAGACTGTGGAACAATAGGAAATGGATAAAATCCGAAAAATCTTAAAACCAAATGGAATCCACAGTCTTTTTTAACGAACTTCCCATAGGCCTCATCCGGGAACGATTAAAATATTTCAATAAATTCAAAATAAAATATTCCGTTACTGACAATAATTTTCTCAAAAAATAGTACCCCCCATTTTGGAATACCGAAATATATGGACCAAATAACTCGAAGATTCTGAATATACACGCGTTTCGTATAATGGGTTGATTAATAAAAATAAAAATGAGAAATAATAACCGCCGCATTTTTCTCGAGTTTTAAACGACGCTGGTATTAATGTTATCTTTGCAGCATGATAAACTCTCTCGGTACTCATCTCGCGAGAGACGTGCGTATTATTCACAAAAGAATAAAAGTGTAAAGAACGACTACGAAGATATTCAAGCACGACCAGCACAGCCCGATGTGTGTGGGGTGTGTGTCTGTGTTTCTATGGATGCATATTCACACAGAGATTGACACACACAAGTTTTCCCACGGGAAAAATGAAACGAGATGAATAAACGCTGCTGGCTGGAGAACCTGCTCTATAGGCGAGCTACACAGCGTATACATAAAAACCTGAGCCTCTTTGTTCCATTTCTTTATGACCTCAAGCTTCAGTAATTCCCTCATTGTCGGTCTTATTTGTCCACGTTGGTGTATCTGATTCTTAAGTTTGTATACAGCACTGTGTGTATCAGTCTCAGATTATAGTAGTTTTGTTCATTTCGCAAAGTTTCTACGATTCTTTATTCCTTGATAAAAATTTATTCCGTTTAGAAACCTCCAGAGCACTTTTATCTTTTTTATTCTGTCTACATTTTTGGTACGTTCCTAGCAAACTCAATGTCTTACGAGCAATGTATTTCTTTTTTCCTATAGATTAACCCTTGGACATTCTATCGACCTCCCAGACCACGACTGGGGTGACAGCAATCCACGGACTCATGCTGATGCTCAACGATAGCTCCGAGTCTCTTCGTTTTACAATTGGAATGAAAATCATGCGTGAAAAATGTAAGAAAGTGGAAATGCCATGGAAAATGTACAATTTCCATTCTAGTGAACTGATTCGGAGTAAATGAAAGGCGCGAAAAAAATTAATTCACGGAATTCACGGATTCACGGAAGTGACGAATTTCAAAATCTGAATCCACAATCTGAAATTCGAAAAAAATGTTTTTAATTCGTCGTCGTCGAGACGTCCATAATCGATGGAGAATTAAGAAAATAAACATCGAAGGAAAATAATTATTTGCTATATTGTTGATGCAGAATTAGTGCAGGAAACGCGATGCTCTTTGAAAATTTTCCAAACGAGGGAAACGGAGTTCTTGAGTTGACACACACCCGGAAATTTTTTATGGATATGATTTTTCAATGTTTTGGGACATTTTAAGCACATTTACATTAAAATCTGGAAAAAAAAAATGTTCACCGTCACATAGCTTCCTCTATGAGGAAGCAAAAATGACTAAAAATTGTTCGAAATCCATGAAACTCGTAGTGTTCATTTTTTTCGTGACTCTCACATTAAGGGGGCGAGCGGTTCTATTGGGAAACAGATGAATTTTTGCAATGGAGAGAAAAAACGTTTTTGGGGGACTTGTAAAATATTCGATATGCATATAATCGAGAAAACGTGCCACTGCAGTTTGAATTAAAAATTCAGTTTGCAGTTCGGATCGATGAAGTTTTTTCGCCTATCCGTTAGAGTGTTCGAGGCAAATTTTTTTAATGTATCATGAACGAAACCCGAGGAATTTTTTTGTTTTAACTCGGGGTATTTGTTTGGAATGGTAACCAATGAAAAACTCGTTTTGTAGGTTTTCAATCATTTATTTCGACACGCAGCTCCTACGCGGAGCAAATTTTTTTCTCACCGTTCTACCGAACGTTGTGGTTTCGAATCCAAAGCCACGTCATGGCATTTCGTACATCCCGATGTCTATTTTTTCATACATACATACGCACATGCACAGCATGAAAAAAGTAGGCTCGCCTCTGTGAAGTATGCACCGAGCCATTTGTGTCACGTGCACTCGATACGTTTTTCACCAGCAAGTTAAAAATGTGGCTTGGTCAACGGTTGAACTATACGAACGCGACCACAAGTCAAAATCCACGTCACTCCTCTGGGCTTTATCGTTCTTTCACCTTGTTTTTTGGTTCCCCTCAATATTCACATCGTGCGAAATTTTCTCAGCAAATGGTTTTTTCTCGTTTCAGCCCATTCGCACAACTTTTACAGCGTCAAGCTTCTCTGCACGTGACGATATACCTTCACGAGTCTCGATGATTCGATCGAAAGGTAAAGGTGAACGCCGAAAAATGTTTTGATTATTTCGGTTCGAAATCTGTGCGTGTCTGTATTCCCAAGCAATTTTGAAATTTAATGTGGTTGAGGGTCTCGAGCACAGAGATTTCCAACGTCTAGTCAACTGAACCAGCGAAACCTTCCGCATGTAGATGGAAGCTTTCAAATGTGATTAAAAGGTTTTGATGGACTTTCTGATTACTTGACAGTGAGCAAGATATGCTTTGATATAGTCAGAGCGCTATATATATATATATTGAAGAGTTGAAGGAGGTTTAAATTAATCGCAGTATGCGCCTTTAGTGTACTTGGTTCAACTGAATAATATTCCATTTGGTCCTGTCACGGAAGTTGCGAGCCTGTCGAGCGCGGTCCTCGAGAGTGAAGAGAGGGCATGGAGGAACGGTCGCTAGCGGGGATGCCGTTATATCTCTTGAGCCTTGGTGGAAACGAGTAATGAAATAATTTGGGTAACCCCGAAGGAGGGAGAAGAGAAGAAGAGGAAAGCAAAGGGGGTCGAGTTAACCGGCTAAGTCCGGGGGTCTGTGTGGGCTTCAATGTGCATCCCTTCCTTTTCCCGTGGTCTTGGGAAACGGGAGAAGGAGCGGTGGTGATGAGAGTTTCAGAAGGCAACGAATTGGAAAGAGGAAACAACGAGTTTCTCTTCGGCCGTGGGAATTTCCGTGTACATTTACGTATATACGCGAAATTCTTTTGCAACACAGTTACCCATAAAGCACTGTATGTCTGAGTGAGTTTCTCCGAATGTAAGCGTGCAGTTTTCCTTTTCAACCAGCAGCCCGTCAATTCTCGTTCCATCCTCGTCTCGCTTTGTGCTTGCTCAGTCTCGCCCGAAGCTTCTGTGCGCGCAATTTGCTCTTCTCTGCTGCTTATATAATGATAAAACGAAAGGGATGAGAGTAAAAGAAATAGGGATGCTCTGGTAGAAACTGAAAAGGGTATACAGTAGCAGAGAAAAAGGGAAGGCATTTCGGTTCATTCGTCATCTTCGTTTGTGAGATTTTCCTGCCTGAAGTTAAATTCATCGAGAATATTTCCCGCTGTTGCTGTAAATAAATTCGTCGCATTCAAAACGCTTGGTCCTACGAGCTATTTATTATTGCTGTGCCGCGATAAACTGACATCGCCGAGCTCGCTGCTGGCATTTCCTCATCGATTGGACATTCGAGTCTGAAGTACAAAGCGAGGCTACGTATACCACAGTAGACTTTGCGATCGACCTGAGGCACATTGAGAGGCGCTAAAGAGCTCACGCGTCCCGACTCTAAAGTGCGGTATATACACCGTAGTAGAACAAGATGTACGTTCATTAAATTCGTAATAACGACACAGCGCCTGCAGAACACTTTGGTATTGGGGCTCTGAAGAGTAGAATGGAAGCAACAGCTGCAGGAATCGCCAGTACGAGGCAATGAGTGGCGTGGTTATTAATAAATATTTGCTGTCCAAAGAATCCACGAGGATTCCATCTTTCTAATATTCCCTGATGAAAACTCCTTTTCTTGGGAGTCGTATTATTACGGGCTTCGCCAGATGCAATTTGCATACGACGCGACCAAATTCTGTATCGACGTGGCGGACCTTTTCTTTCCTTTTTAGATTATATTCCAATTTAAATCTCGTATCAGGCAAAACCGATCGGGCACCGCTACGAATACACAGCAGAGCTTCATCGAATCCTACCAAAAAGCTCTTGAAAAGCCTGCAACGGAACCAAGATTAGTTGCAATTAAGAATTCAAGGATTTGGAGGTTTGGTGAAAAAGCAGACAGACGGAGTCACGGCTCAGAATTGCTGGGCAAAACTGGATGCCGAGCCAACGAATCCAAACAAGGCTGAACATTCCTCGTGGTGCGTTCATTGAGAGGCCGCTCGAGCGATGTATATTTATATGAGAAGCAGCGTCAATCAATAAAAGCTCGTTAACGAAATACAGGCAGGAATGGTGGATGACATCGGTAGTTCACACAGTTTAGTTGTATATATAAAAGCCATGCCCTCAAGTCTCTGGACATGAAATTGGCGAGTGAAGTGGGTGCTTCAGGCTTTCGTAGTTTCCTTCTCCCTCTCTCTCGCTCACTCTCTCCCCCTCTCTCCAAGTTTCGGTTGCCATCAATAAGGCAGAGTGATAACCGGTCACGAAGATAATTAAGACCGACTGTGCGTTTTAAGCGATCGTTAGCGAAGTCGTTGGAATTGTTATACGTTTTACGGACAATATACTCGACTGGATCAAACTACGTCATTTTTGATCTTTCGAGATTCCTCACGCACCCTGCTTCGGTCCCACTGGCTGTGCTTAATTTTCAGAAATCCCATAAACTCAATCCGCAGTATCTTTACTAGGAAAACAATCTACGCGAAATCTTCTAAGAAAATATTTACATGTAACATCTTTTTGCGAGGACGAATAAAATTTTTCCATAAATCATGATTTTTTTAGTTTCCAAACTTTTGGTGCCTGTTACTAAGGGATAAATTATAATTTCAGATTCATTCGATATCGCCGATGCTTGTAGGGAATCACGCAGTGAAAATCGTTCAGAAAAATGCCAATTTTAAGGAGTATCAAGTGCGATAAAAACTCCACGACACTTGACACAGTAGAGACAACGTATAGCTCAAGGATCCATGCGACGATCGCTTTAGAACATTGCAAGAGAACTATCGATGTCATTTCCGGTATTAAACGAAACATAGTTTCCTGCTGACCGAGCGTTTTCGTGCTTGTCTTGGACGATCCTAACGGAATCCAACACCCTACCGGAAATATCGTTCGATGGAGACTCGAGTGTAGCTCGGAATGATGTTCGCGTGGATACATTAAAGTTGAGTTTGATCTTATGCGGTAGAGTCATAGCGATCTACGGGCAACCGGCATGGCTAAGATTCAATTCGGACCTGTTCGATCTCAAGTTAAAGAGACTTATTTGCTCTCCTTCTCTTTTTCCCAATTTTCTTCCATCCTGGGTGCGTCTTTCGGTGGAGGAAACACAAGTATCTCGTAAATGTAGACACATATGTGCTCCGAATGCTGAGAATTTGGAATAAAAGTAGCTCCGCAACTAATACAGACAAAGCATTGCTATATAAAAGCAGTAGAAATGTGTCTACGTGTGTTCGGTTAGACGAAAGTTACGAGAGTTCTTTTCCTCATCCTCGCGGTGCAGTATATTATTACAGTGTTTCATGGGACATCGTCCCCTTTACCGTTAACAATCTCTCAGTAACGCTCTTTCCTGAAACTAAAAACTGTAAAGCCTCAATGAAGCAGACGTGCAGTTCACTGCGCTCTGTTTTATTCTTAATCTGTTTTATCGTTCTGTTCCAACGTTCAGCACCAAATGGATGTCGAATTATCGCAGCGAATATTGTCAGCTTTATGTGGAACGATAATAATTTGAAATTATTGAATCGATTCTAATTATATTTGAGTATTCAATCATATTATTGCCATTTCTGCATTGAAATCGACCATTTTCCACGTTTGGAATAATAATTATGCTCCCGTTTAATGAATTGGTCGTATTTATGGAAATTAAATTAATTTGGAACTTTGAAGGCATCCCGGAAACCATTCCAAGCCTCCGGCATCAAGAGGACTGTATTTTTCTATAGTTTCTTTGGAATATTCATCGAATCGTCTGGCTCTTTGTAATAATAAGATCCACGGATACTCAATCCATTTTAGCAGCAACATTAATCCACCTTTGCTGCGCGTATCCTTTGAAATCACAAGGCATTACGTTGCAAATTACGAAACGTCCGTTGTAACTACGAGTGATTAAGACGTCACGGTGGATCACGGCCGCTTGATGTTTTGTGCACAATGCAGAGAACGAAATTGCGTTCAGAATCCTGTATGCTGTGCCTTGACAGACTTCAGCTTACACTTTACGAGGTGATTGTATGTCGGATGCAAACTGAAGATTTTGCTCCATTCTGCGTCTCATAAAGTAGGTCAAGTCGATGTCTCCGTTTCGTATCCTCAGTGCTGAGCCACTCGACAAATTTTCCACGAGATAATCGTTCCCGGAAGTTCGTGACGCGACGAAGAGTATGAAGATTGAAAAATCATAACGCAGTCTTAGAAAGTGCCAGGAACGAGCTCGAATTTTCCTGATCATCGCTAAGCAAAGAGCGAGTGTGTAGAAACAATTCAGGAAGTTTGGAGATGGACATTTTGGCGGTGCGATTTATGGAAATTTCTCAAAGATTCGATTGAAATTCCAGGCCCGTCTGCGTCATACGCGCTGATAATATTTTCAGTATCTGATTTTAATATCAAACGCGTTTTGGACATGATTGCACGAGGTCGATTTACGCGGCCTGCATGCAGCCAGCTGGTTCGAAGCAGCGTTCTCTCAATACCTATAGCATCCATCTGTGTGTTATACGTGCAGAGTGAAAATTAATCGAGTCCTCTCCCGCCAAGTTATAAACAATACGGTATGTCGTTTACTCGATGCATTTATTCGGGCTGTACAAATGGAGAGGGATAGGCAAATAGAGAGGCAAGAAAAGGGGCAGATTTATACTTTGGCTATAGAAGATGATCCTAAGCGCTCAGCATCCTCGCTAAACTTTGGCCACGGCATTTCATTAAGTCCCCTTTGAGCTCGATATAGAGCTACGACGATTCAGAATCGCTCGATGGTGTAGTTATGGCTCATCGACCCCGGAGGCTTTCTATTCGGGAGTTTATTTTTACCTCATTCCCTTTATGGATTAACATAAATCAATATTATCAGCTGCGCGTCCTATTAGCCTTCGTCATATATTATTCTGTGTATCACGCATTACCACAGACACTAACAGCCCCATTTCCTGCTGTACAACTGCCTGTGAAATATCCTTGCCAATTTAATTGCTCCCGGACGGAGCGATCATCGTTCGACGGACCAAACGAACTCGACAACAAAGTTAAAGATTCTTTGATCACGAAGCCAAAGTGGATTGATGCTAAGGAAGTTCGGCAAACTTGGGAAAACGAGAGAAAAGCCGAGATTCATCGTGTATATTCCAATAAAAATGACGTCCTTTGATTTTTATATGTAACGTTTCTTTTTGATGGTTCTGTCGATATCAGAGTGTAGAAAAATCTCGTGAAGCTTTAATGCAGGAATTCTAATTGATCAATCAATTGAATTAATTTTTTTGAAACGAAAAAAAAACTGAACTTTTCCAGTTTTTTCGTTGCCACAGTATTGAAATGTTAATTCACAGAAATATTGGATATTTTTCAGATAAAAAAGTCGACAAATCGTCGATATTTTGCCCAAATATCAGAAAAGGATTTTGTATGAAAATATTTGAATGAACTTTCTGGATCTGAATAAAATTTACAGAGAAAAATCGAAATGAACTTTTTGGAATAGTTGTGAAATCCATGCTGGACCGTAGAGACAAAGCGCCGTAATTTCCGAGCCTGGTTTAGTGACTTATAAAGTATCAGATCTGAGCAGATGACTGCTGGGCTCTTGGGCGCCTCCGTTTATCATAGGCCATAAAACAAGGGTGTCGAAAACGAGAAACATGGGACTCGCATGGAGCCTTTGTTGTTGTAGGTTTTGCGCACCATAGATATAACCATAATGTGTGAAGTTTGGGAAGCACGGCTTATCGCGAATCTGCACCGCAACTATATTTTCCCCGTCTCTGGCCAACGCCAGTCGTCGTGGAAGCCCAGTCGCGATAAGCCGATACGCTAGGGAGTGACAGAACTACTTAATCCGAGATAATTATATCGACCAGGATAATTTTATTATCGTACCGATATGACGCTGTTCCATATTAAAAAATTACCACATTTGTGCTAAATACTTCAGAAAACAAAAAGATTTAAAAAAAACATACGAAAATCATTTGAAACTCTGAAAAAAATATTGACCGACTTCCCCCAAATTTTCTTTCATTTTCCACTGAACGCTCTCAGTAGTGAGACCTTCGAGAGTGGTTTTTGGACACCTACTCTTTCCTAATGCACTCCACCATCAAATTTGCCGGAGGGCTGAAGAAAACTGCGAAAAAAATTGGTCGATTCAAGTTCGTCGGCATTGTCAGAAATTCAGGCAAGCTTATTAGCCTTACTCAGCCATGGATACTCGAGCCAGAGTGCATGGCTATGCAGTCACTCAATCAAGTAATGACCTCGTCCAACACTGTTTACTGACCCGAACACCTATCACTGTTGGTGCCATCGATATTTGCCTTTCTCTCTGTCCCTCTCTCTCTTTTTCTCTTTCCCCTTGGCAAAGCAAATGTGAAATCCATTTGAACCCCAAAAGTCCGTGACTTTCTGTTCATATATGCCTTTTATCTAAATTGCGAATCGGGTCTGATAGGATTGCTGTCCAAGGCTTCGACGCATCACCGTATTACCTGGCAGCTTCGATTTCCACTGATCGAGCTACCAATTCCATGCACAATACCTATGCGGATGTATACTGAAAACGAATCCAACTCGAACTGCTTTTTCGCTTTATCGATACAACAGAGTACCATCTCCCATAATATTCAATGTCCGTCCAATTTTTTGAAACAAAGGAAAATCGATATTTTCATCGAATTCCGATTGTTCGATCGATTATTATATTTTCCTCGTAATTACTCCATTAAAATAATTGTTTCCGTTTAAGTTTTCTGTGTATTGTGATCGTGCGAAGAATTCTTCGTTACGGAGGCGCCCCGTGGAATAATGAAAGCAGTGCTGCAGAATAAATCAATGCAAATTTAAATGACGCGTGTGTGCATGTAACATCAATAGAGCGTAGAACCCAACGCCAGGCTCAATAAATTAAACATTCAATTGTATGCCAACGTGAAAGGGTTTGACAATTATTTCGTGATGTTGAAATTGCTCTGCATCGCTTCCGGATAGCGCAGTTCGTTGGCTTCATCATCGATCGATAATGGCATGAGCTCCAATCCTCGTTGAAAAGCGTTCTGATTGCTCGTCGATGGATTTCGATACAAGAGATTCGCAAAAAAAAGTGAAACGAGGAAGAAAAATGGAAACTTTTTACAAAAGCTCTGGCGCTTAACTGCAGGGAATCGATGAATCGTCGGCGATTGGGCAACAAGAAACAAAGTGATAAGATGTGTCTAGAAATCAATTGAGAAAATATGAGAGCAGAAAGCGATACTCTATGATACCTCTAATAGAACTTGGTCGTTTCTTTATGACGTATAGATATATTTATACGCGGAATCGTGCTATGTACGATGTCTTCGTATTATCCTGGCCTAGATTATGGGCTATAGCCGAGCTGCGGTAAACTTTATACGCTCAAGACGACAGGAGTCGCCATTGCTTCTGGCATTGGTAAAGCTATATATACGCTCCACCAAAGAAGCAATAGCTTTTCCGGTAGGAGAAGGAAAGCTAGATACGCGAGGAGGAGGTAGCACGAAGAGGAAAAGGAATGAGTATGAGGATGGTAAAGGGAAGAAGAGATCTCATGGCTATACGGTCAACGTATTCGGACAGATACGGGAGCCATTACAGGGGTCACTATCGCATAGGAACGGGCGTCGTTCCCGTCCCCTTTTTCCACTGTACGGATCCTAGCCAGAAAACTATCTTACGACTGGACCCAGGCGATCCTTACTTTCGATTCTCCTTCCTCTTCACAATGTTCCCTCTGCCTTTACGGCTTACGGATCAACCGTTCCCGAATTCCACCAATAAACCTCGTCCACTTGCCTCGCAGAGATTTTTCCCTCGAGTGTTTCATCCTTTGTACCACAAACAGACACGTGAACGGCTCGAATCGAGGGAAAGGGGTTTGAGCGGAATGGCCACAGGCAAAGAGACTCCCAGAAAAAAGAAAATTGGAAATCAACGAACCGTTGCCAAAGCTCTCTGTACCAAGCTCTCGGATCAATTCTCATTTCCCACATTATTTATTGTTTTCCTCTCGGAGCACTTGAAACATTTCCTAATTCTTCTCTTCATACGACTATCCACGTCCGATTGTTCAATCATATACAAAATGAGGATATTCCATTGAACTCTCTCCTCTTATCATTGCCTTCTGCCCCAACCAGAAGAATTTGATTGACTTGAGACTCTGATCAACTGTTTAATGGTTTTGTCTCTCAACTTCTGTCAACATAGAAATATTTATTTTCGAAATGACGAGCGTTGATAAAATTTATTTTCGGGTGCTTGACTAATTTTCTAGAGACGGCGCGAGAATATTTGTACGGAATTGGAAAGCGACTCTCCTCGCTGGATTATATTTTTGTCAACAGGAAGAACATCGTGTGATGATTCGAAACGGTCTCTCGAACCCCGTATTATGCGGACTGCGGATGCAAGGAAAATGTGGCAAGTCACTCCGTTGGAATTATGCATACAGTCCTGAAGAGGCACACGGGTGAAAACTCGTGGAAATTGCTACCTCTGGCTTCAACGATCCCCGGCTTTGTCGAGAGCAGGAAGAGTCAGTCGAAGCAGCACGCCGAATCAAAGAGGAGCCAAATCGCCGGGGAGACATTGTTGACACTGCCTAGGGCAAGGACCGCATAAAGGAGTATCCGAATCTAACGGGAATGGCGAAAAAGCATACGCTGACAACTTTCGTATACGACCAAACTCCTCAGCAATGCTACATGGCAAGAATAATTTTTTAAACTCGAGAGAATTCTCAAACCGCGTACAACCTTCTTATGAGCTTATGGGGAAAACCATCGCCATAAGCCAGAGCCGATCACAGTTTTTTTTTATTCATAAAGTATAGCTCAACCAACGACTGATCAAGATTTTTCCATTTGCCACTAAAGCCAAGGTAAATGTTTTCTAAAACTTGAATATTTTTCATCTCTGGTCATCCTTCCCCACTCCTGAATAATTCCTGATCACCCAACTGTTGTTTAACTTGGATATTCATTCTCCGTTTATCTGGACCTGGTTCCGAACAAATTTCCTTCAGGTAAACATTGCGATGGTTGAATAAATGAAACCCGACAATACGACAAATCTGTCGTACCATTTATTCTTGTTACCTTGCCCTGCATGGTCCTGAAAGGATCCTGACTAGAAAATTTTATAGTAAACCTAGCACTATAAAGTTTTTTTCTTCTTATCCCGACCATCTCTCGAAGGAAAAGTGTCTAGGTAGGAGTCGCGATGTTAAAATAAATTCATTGTATGGAAAAACTATTTTTGTGTCGACGACTTTACTGGAGCCTGGTCGGGAGCTGATCCATGCTCAGGTAGAAATCCAGTCGAGCCCTCCGTTCACTGTCGTCGTTATTTTTGACACAACAATAAACGATAAATCATTTTTTCGATGCTTCGCCGTGGGCAATAATATAAAATCAATAACTGTGCAGCCATCGCTGCCTGAACTGAATTTTCATTTTTCTATTGAATAAAAATTCTTATCCCGTTTTCTTCTCGTTGGCATTAATTTAGCTGTAATATCTAGTTCGGACGTTAATGATGAAGATCATGACTATATAAAAATCATCCGAATCAGCTTAGGCGCTGCTAGATGGTTGAAAACTTCATCATCGATTCTGTATGAGTTGTTGTATGTATGAATTTTGTCCATTAAGCCATTACCGTGTGGTTACATTCTGACAGTCGGCTTTGGCATGAATTAAAGCCAAAGTTCGTATGACCGGGAGTTGAAACATTGAGGTCTTTGGGCTGTGCAAACTAAAATTTGTAATTCATGGAAGCAGAAAATCTTTCCGGTTTTTTCGAGCTCAGAAGTATAGCAGTGTAGCAGAGAAAATCCCTTGTCGATTGGTAACAAAACGTTGAACGAACAAAGAGGCAGGAGAAGAGTGATGGAGAGTGGAGAGGTCGTTGAATAGTTAATGAGTTACATCTGAATATTCTTATCCATTGAATATTACGAGCTTTCCAAGGTAAATTATTTATTTTAAGCAACTGCAACGATCCGAAGAGAAAAAATGCATAACGTTGGAACAGAGGATGCTCATGGTAATTCGATAAATTATTTAAGCGGAATGCAAGCATTTGGAGAATTGCAAGAGCAGCACTTAGCGCTCCTTGAAGCATCAGCAAGGAAAGGGGAGCCAGAAAGCCTTGCAATAATTGATTGGAGTAACGATATTCAAGGATGAGGAACGGAGTGGGTTCGTGGCCCGAGTTGAACGCTAAGAGAACCGTTTGAGCCAGACTTTAGCTGCTGCCAAAGCTACGTGACTTGTATCGTTCGGCTTCATTGTCTGTTCAACCTCTGCGTTCTCGCTTTCTTTCACCTTTCTCCCGTCTTTCCGCAACATGTTAAATTTATCCGCTGTACTCGAAGAACTCGTTTTCCTACCGCAACAAGCCAGCTTCGTAAGTTTAACCTCGTTCCCGACACTCATCATTTACCTTTTGTTTATCCTCCAGGAAATTCTGTTATGCAACAACGGAAATTCGCTGTTTTCTTACATAGCAATTTCGCGGAAGTTCGACGTTCCCGTAGCTCGATATTATGATTGCTTGATTTTTCAATGACCCGCAGTTTTTAACATAAAACAATTACTCGTTAATATTCACGAGCAATGTTATTTTTTAGATAATATGACTAATGTGACGTGAAATTTATCGTATGAAAATTCATTATTTTCTTGCTTTTTTATATTTATTTTCGAGTCCCAGAGAAAAAGGTCAATTGACGACAGAATTTTCACATACCACCATGTTGAATTTGAAGCTAGATCTTGATATTGACATTTTCATTTAGTGACGAAGATATTGATTCAAATAGTATTATTAAAGTTCATTTAATTTCTAATTAAAGAGAGTAAATGAAATTTTTTTTTTGAATAATTATTATTTCAATTATTATAGCAATTTTATTTTTATTAATTTGTTTGATTTTAATAGTATTAAATTTTTCTATCCCTTAAAGAAACAAAAATGAAATCGATCCTTATTATTTTCATCTTCGTTTTTGTAGTCAAATTATAAACGTCATTTGGCGAGATCGCAGATACACCGTATGAAGCTAAAGTTGGTAGAACGGGCGGCTAAAATCGATGGGGCAGATTCGCGAAGAATCATAAATGAGAGGACGAAACTGGTTGCTGCGCTGGCCATTAAATAATTCATATAAAAAGCTTGATACCAAATTCTGGAACGAAGAAATCGGCTCTGGAATGTAATGCATCGAAAATGTGTACGGTATCTTCGAGCAATTCCGTACGAGCTCTGTTGCTGTTAAAGCTCGTAAAAAGATCTGAACCAGCCAGGAGCTCCTTTTTGTTTATTTTATTTTCTTTATTTTTCTTCCATGGCCCCGAAGACTATCCACTTTGGAATTTCATAAAATTCTGAGCTTCCTTCGTGTCGGATGAGTTTTCTCGATCGTCGCGCTGGCACCGCTCGGTTAATGGCAATTCTATAGGCTGCGTTATACTGCACGAGGCAACACCTCTGAGCTTTCATTCATCGGTGTCGTATAAAAGCGTCCTTTTTCCTCAAAGGGCCGCCGAAACAAACAAAATCTCTCAAAATTCTTGAGAGGCATCGCAAGAGTAGGTGTCACATGGAATGATGTACTTAAAAATACATGGTAAATATTTACAATCGCCACATTTAGCAAGAAGCATGCCAAATAATTTTTTAACCATTTTTCCCAATAAAAAATGATACCACGATAGAAATATATAATTTCAGTTCCATTCTACATTTTCTAGGTCCATATTTTTCAACTGTATTGATTTCCATTTCCCGGTAAAACGTTATCCAATTAGTGTGGATCAATAGGCGCGTGCCACATGCGTCAAAGTACGAAAGCGATGTAGAAAATAGTACTTTCAGGTTCTAATCTCCTTAGGATTAAATAGGATTTGAATGTAATGTGGTGCATATTATATTTGAGAGTGCGAAACGGTTTAAACGTATTCAGGTTTAAACCACCTCGGATTTGAATCGAATTTTCAGGTGCAAAATCGTCCTCACATTCTCGCGCTTAAACTATTTTAGGTTTAAACCAATTTAGGTTTAAACCATTCCATATGATTGAACAATATTCGAAGGTTATGGTCCTAACATTTTTGGGCTTAGACTATTGCAGATCTGAATACACATTCGAGGTTTTAGTAATTTCAGGTTTCAACGATTTGAGGCTCAAACCAATTTCGGGTCAATCCAGATTTATACCAATTCATGTTTGAACACTGTTTAGAGGGGCAATATGATTCCCACATTTCCAGGTTCAAACCACTCGGAGTGCGAATAAAATTGCCAGCTCTAAATGCAGCTGGGGTTGAAATCACTTCCGTGTGAATCGATCAATATCAATTGATTCCGAAATGGTCCATATTATGCTCGTGGTGTGTTATTTTTTCATCAGGTCACTTCATCATGTGTTATTTTTGTTCGACGATATTTTGACGTGTGGCTATCTGATGCCAAAGAAATTGGGATAATGCAGTCTCCACCGATGTTTTTTGATTAATTTTGTACGTTGATAAAAAAATCAGACCTATTTTCGTCTTCATCGGCTTGTATGGGATTTGGAGGAGCGCAATGAGCCCTTAAATTCAATATATTCCGAAGCTGGTATGTTTTTTTCCTATAGGAAACTTGAAGGGATTGAAATCCAGAAAAATTATAACGTCAAAAAACTTAGTTGACTCGTTGGACTTTTTGTCGATCTTTGTACAAATGTGTGAGCCACGCCCTTCATATATTTCCAGCAGAAAATAGAGTGACTGCTAAAATTCAGATGTTTTCGAATTTCAACGAGGGAGATGAAAGGCGAAAATGAAATGAAATGTAGTTTTATAAATGGACGTGTAAATAACAGTTATTAGGTGATGTCGGATAAAAATCTGCATAACTCGTTCGTTGGGGATGCAAAAGGAAAACGATAATAAATTGCCGCAGCGTGTTCCTGGCTCTCGGAGTAATGGGAAACACCGTAAGCGTGGGGTAAGTCGAGAACACTGAGATAATATATGCGCAGACAGTGTATATGACTTATTACACGCTCGTATTGTGTTTCCATTTAAGTGTCGCGAGTCGACTCTTGATTCGTGAAAACGCGTCTAGACAGTACAGTGAGCAGTTACTTTTGTTTATACGTTGCTGTACCCTCGAGCTTGTGTCAGCCGACGACTCGCCTGTCATTTTGGACAATAAGTTCGAAGTCGATGAAAAAAAATTGAATGAATTTTTACGATTTCGAAAAAATGAAAATTCGCGAGAGCAACGTAAGATGGGAAATGGTCAATCGCCAATTTTTATTTGCTCGACGTTCTCGAGCTGTTTATCAAGTTTTCCATCATCCATGGAAAAATCATTTTTCCATATTTATTAATTTAGGAGAAATTATGAATTTCTTGCTTTGTCATAACTTTCGTTAAGTACGCAATTGTGAAACGTGAAACGATCGCTTTTGCAGTAAACTGCACACGTCCCAGCTCACACATTCTCCGGACTCATCTCATGCTCGCGATCATATCTTCTTTTTCTCGCTAGTTCTCATATAGCTCGCTCGTTATCGAGAGCACCTGACGCCCTTACCGTTTTCCCGCCGTTATAAAACGCTTCACCACTTTTCAGCCCCATGCTTTTCTCATCAAATCTCCGGTCGAAGACGACCGGGCTCTTTCCTTTCCTTTTGCTTATTTTTCTCTCCGCGCGCTGTTCGACCTTTACACTTTTTCTACAGCTTTTCTCCCTTCGCGCTCGATCGCTTAAGCGTGTCTGGCTACTCAGGGATTTTTATGAGACCTTGATGCGACTCTGTGTAATACCAACTCGGTTTATTGGTACCATTGTGTAGTCTCGACCTCCGACTAATCTTTCGTCGGCACTTCCTGAACGCGTGTATACGACGGATCGAGCGTCTTCTTTTCAGTATTTTTTATTATCACTTCGGTTTCGAGATAGTTTTCGACTCCACTTGTGATTTCTTTCGTCCTTCGCTTCACTCGTATTTTATATCTCAAGTTTTTTATTGTCCATTTCCCTTTTCTTCGTCTCTCTCGCTTGAGCAAGTTTTGCAGGATTTCTGTGTGAACTTGGGTCCGCGCTGTTTACCGGGGAATCTAGAGATGCGGCAGCGCTTCGTTCACAGAGTCCCTCATCTTTTAACCGACGTTTAAATTAACTTTTTGTTGCATAAATTGATCGGAAACATGAAATAAAAATTGCGAGGTTGCAATAATATTTCTTAGAAAACTGAGAAACCTTCACAACGGATATTCAAATTTTCCGATGAATCATGCAGAAGAAAGCCAAGGAAACGAATTAAATTCAATGAAAACAAAAAATCAATGTCACTCACGGAAATATTCGCTTTTCTTAGAGCCAAACGCTTGTACTAATTACGTGAGGAAATTCATTTCTTTCTCGGAAATGATTCGCTTCTCATCAACGATATTTTTCCACTATAAAAAACACTCGTATATCAAGTTCCGTATTTCAAAGTTCACAAACTCGGAAAAATTGCAACGGATAATTTGCACAAATGAACGTGAACAATCATAAAAATGTTCTGCTCTTTTTTTCGAGTCAACAGTTCGTTAGACTCGTTAGCTCTTGCTCTGGGAACGGAGCACCCTGGATTATTTTTAACTCAAACAATCCCACTTAAGTGCGAATGTGTGTCACGGAAATCGCAATTCGTGGAATGTTTTTTTTTTTTTTTCGTACTCTTGACGTATCTCCGTTATGTACATATTAACTTTTCAAGAAACTCTGATCATCCGATACTTTAGAATTATTTATACAACGCTCTGATAATATTATAAGACTGAAATCGTACAAAGCTCGTTCGTATATACGATCGTAAGCAAAATGAAGGAGAGGACGAACAGAAAAGGAGGAAGAAACGAAAGAAAAAGTGCTTAATATGCTCTGAAAATTAAATTACAAGATTGCATCATTTTCGTGGTTGGTTTCTCGACCTGAATCTTATGATATTGCTCACTCGGCATCATCACGCTGTGCGGCGTTCCTTCATTAGTACTCCTTCTCTGTATCCCATCTTTCTTCGGAACACCTAGTCGTTTCTTCGAACATAATTGTTCTATTTAATATCTCGAAGAAGACTCTTGTAAGGAGTGCAGCCATCAAATCTTGAGAGATGACGAGAGCTGTGAAAAGGAAATGGGAGAGAGAGAGAGAGAGAGAGAGCGAAGAAGAGAGAAGTGAAAATGAAATTGAGAAGTTTGTGCACAGACGCATCGTGCAAGTGACAGTGCTCTACATTTCCTTTTATCGCGTTACGGTCACCCTCATAAAACAATAGGGGAGAGGTGAGAAAAGTGAAACACTCGCTGGAAAAACAAGTGAATTTCTGCAGCTTTTAAAATTTGAAAACTCAAGATCTCCTCAATTCTGATCTTTTCAAAATCATGACATATTTATGGGATTCTAGGACAGTAAAAAAATAATTTAGGGCACGGAGCTGATCTACTTTGCGCGTCTCTGTTCGTGGAAAGCAACAGAGAGGTTTAGTAATTCATCAGTGCTCGCTGGGTATTTATGACACCCTGAAATGTTCACATTCACGATAATATCTGACACACACGTTACCTGCTGATTTTCAACTGGCAATAAATAATTGGCGTTGTGGATCCCGTACAGGGGGAGATTGAGGGGTCAGCTTGAGGTCGTTTATCCAAGGCGATGGATAAATAAATTACCATGAAGATAAATCGATGTATAAGTAACAAAAGTGAATCTTTTATGGGACTTATTGCCATAAAGAAAATTAGCTTAAATAAATTTCCGAATAATTAATGCAGAAAAAGAAAATACTTAAATAAATTATTTTGACGACATTCATAGGAATTGTTTTGGAATAAATTCTTACCGATATCAAAGTCGTTACTAGAATTAATTGTCGTTTTCTCCCGTCTTAGAAATAACAATTCATTTTTTTTTCTTCATTTAAACAGAATATTTTTCCTGCACTGAAAAATGTCAGGTTGAGAAGCGAAAAGATTGAAATTAGAAATAATTCTACCTCGGTCCTCCCCGTTTTATTCGCCCATGCTGGATCCGCGACGAGTAACGTTCATTTTTCTTTCACCAAATAGTTCAATCAACTCTCGAAACTCCTTGCATCAGCAGAAATATGTTTTTTTTTTTTGGTGTCCATTTGTGGGGATGTACAGTTTTTCTTTCTTCTCAAACTCATTCCATAACGCACAAAGGTTGCATGCCAAACGAATGCGTTCCCTTTATTATGAAGTATCATTACATACAATCCGTTCCTTTCATTTTCCTCTGGTCGAGCCACTCTTTTCATTTCTATTCTCTTTATCTTCCTACTGCGCAATACTTATTTCGATTCTACTCGTATTCTTGCTTCCATTACTACTTTTAGTAATCCTTCTTCTTCGTTGGTTTATCCGTTTTTCATGTCCCCTCGGTCCTCTCCGACATAAGAACTGTTGTAGTACTTTCCCCGCCTGTTCCCATACGAAGCCGTAATTCAATGTCTTGCCATGAAGAAGGATTTATATTTTATCCTATTGCTACGCTTTTACCCTTTTTTCTCTTATCCCAAGGTTCCATCTTTTCGCAGAGTGTATGCGCGATTGATGCATTTATTTCGGTAGGAGAGATTTTCATGAATTTTATTTTTAACGTTGCGTTCCCATTTCATGCGGTAGATTTTATCGTTTTTCGAAGATTTAATCGTTTTTTTTTCGCTATTCTTTTACGCAGAAAATCATGCGTGACCCAGAGCGATTCCATTCGGTTTGCCCGGGAGCCAGCTCACCCTTCGAGATTTTCGCTCATGCCCACTTTGTTCCTTTATGAACAACATGCAAGGCGGTACGCGCTGTCAGAGCGGTGGGCTAGAGGTGAAATAAAGCGAAAGCGGTTCTGTATATTTCCCTTTGTTTTTACTAATTCGAGGGAACGAATTCAAGCCGAGCGAATAAATTACAAGCAACTGTTATGATGGTCTGTGTGTGTTGACGGAATTTCAAGGAGAAAAATCCAACGCCATGCTCAACAAGAAAATGCGAACCGACAGAGAAACTGCAAAGGTAATTAACAAACATAATAACAAAAATGAAACTTTTCAAAAAATTCCCTGCCGCAACGACCTGGAAATACAAACATCCAGCGTCTTTTGCATCGAAACATCGCAACGCGTGACCTTACTTTTGAACGAACAATTCCGGATTGGCGCAGACCCGATAAAGGTCACAGGGTGTAAATCAGGAAATATGACTATCAATTTATAATCCACATAACCCACTTTTTCGACCTTCGAACTGTCAATTGCGGTCACCAACGACCTCACGAACTCTTCCTCTTTGCCATCGTGTTTCCTAAAATATTAAGATGCTCAAAAATCAAGGAACATCTTTGTTGTTCAATTATAAAATTATAAAAGCAAGGCATTTGATAAATCCAAATTGATTTGACAAAAAAATGACGTCGCCTTGAGTTTTCACGTCGCGAATAACTTCAATGGTTATTCGACTCAAATAATCCAGATGGCCCTGAATAAGAAGTTTCGATTATGGCAAAACCGGAAAGTGCCGAAAGTTTGCATGGGATCAAAGCGGAAACGACTCTCGTGAGTTCTAGCGTCGATTGTCGATCGAAATTGTCGCATTTTGGCGTTTCGAAGACCGGAAGGAAGTAGCACGAGCTTTTTTCGAGAGCCCCATGGTTCGTGGCTTAACACGCGACTACACAGACGCGCGTTCTTCTCTCCAGAACTTGGAAACATATCCAGTGAAAAGTGGTTTGACGCATAAAGCCACAGCCGAAACGGACTGTAAATAAATGCGTTGGTTGGTTGAGAAAGGTTTGCGGTGATCGCATAAGAGAAGAGAGAACAGTGCACACGGTGGCGTTTATTCATGCAAAACTTGGAACGAGCCTGAAATGAATAATTACATAAGTTCAGTGTTGTGTGAACACGAGGTACCGCGAAAATGGGCGCATACTCTTGTTTCTCTCTATCCTTTAGTTTTCGCTTCTTCTGTTTCCACTGTCTCTCTCATTTCGAGATTCGCCAAGGCGCATGAACTGTGTAGTACGCCCCGGGCGATGATTCCTAATCTTTGTGATGGAGTACGTGAAATTGAGCTTGTTGCCCGGACAATAAGCAACGAGCTCGAAATTAAACAGACCCGAGTTGAAACGGATAACTATTCACAAAGGCCAAAAGGATCGTCGAAAATCGATAAGGCGTCGACGCTGAATCGAATTCTAGGACTTTCCGGGCGCCTGAAATTCGTTCTGACCACTTGTCAGGCTCCTATGAGGTCCTGAAAAGCTACACACGACGAGGAGACCTGGTTCAAACCCGATTTGGCCGGGATCCGATTCGGCATGCGAATATTGAATTCCGTGCTCAAAGCTTTTCGAATTTTCACAACCTGTGGATGAATTTTCTATGAAATATCGAATGACGATGATCTTGGGGTTTGGAAATTCTCATGGCATCACAGTCAACGTCAATCCTTTGGAGCAGATTAATTGAAAAGGAATCGATAGGGGTCATTAAAATTAATGACACATGCTCATGAAACGTTCGTACGAATGAGCTTTAACGAATGTGCGCCGGTTCTACGTGAGAAATTCAGAATAAGGATGTTGTACAGACTGCTCAAGTATTTTCATTCCAATCTCACAAACGCTCAGCTTGAACAACATTTTGGTGCGTTAAATGAAAAATTCATGATTTAAGGTTTAACCTCATTAACACGTATACACCTCGGGGAAACTCTTCGTCGACGCATCTTGCGCATAATACGCTTCGTTAAACTTAATTGACACGAACTGGAGCTTTTGAGAAAGCTTCCTTCGTCTTACATCGTCAACATGCTCCCCCCTCTCTCTCTCTCTCCTCTCTCTCTCTGTACGAAAACCCACACAGCCACGAAGATCCTTTATATAGAATCGTCCTATACGTTTATCAAGGACATTTTCTAATATATATATGAATGTGATGCTACGAGTGTACAGTCTGGTAAGATCGACTGAGTATACTATTATTATACCAAGAGCATCGAAGTTTCCTCCCTTTAGAGGGATTGCGCATTGTTTTCCACCTACGTACTTGGCTTCGAGCCATCAATATTAATAATGCAGATGTTCCAGACAGCTAGTTCTCCTCGTACATTATTATGCTAACAGTTCTACTGTCGTACATATCCGGGAGAGTCCCCCTATTTCCAAAACTTCTCCTAAAATCCATCTCCACTAAATCAAGTTCTATGGGACTGTAGCAGCAGTCTCCCATTTTTTTTATCATCCTCCTTATCAAGTCCATTGTTTTCATAATAACCGTTACCGCAAGAGGCTCGTCATGGTCCACAGACTAAAGTTCACGTTGCAACATTCGCAGTGCCTGGCACAGTCGGAACGTTTAGTGTTTGGCACAACCCCAACGTGACACATATGTGGCCAATAACACGTCCACGACCCCTGAGCACCCTTCTTGACCAATCGAATTACTCCACTTACGGTTCAAAAGAAACTTTTGCTGCTACTTCTCCACGTTGTGGAGGTTTTTATCGAGTTTGGCCTGATTTAAAATCTTTGACTGTTTTTTTTTTTTTTTTCAATTTTTCTTTTGTTTTCTTGT
Source organism: Campopleginae sp. 14b (assembly GCA_030522525.1). NCBI lineage: Eukaryota > Metazoa > Arthropoda > Insecta > Hymenoptera > Ichneumonidae > Campopleginae sp. 14b. The sequence continues at coordinate 28,033 of JAPYYS010000630.1, read as the reverse complement.
CATTTTTCGTGGCTTGTTTCGAAGGTCAAAGACGGTTGATCTAAATATCAAGAAATCGAGAGCAATTTCTTCGTTTCATCGATGGAAAATTGATCGCATAATTATTTATGGAATTGACGGTTCGATTCTCCACTCCGTAAATTATTTAATAAAACGTGGCATTTGCTTATCCAGAATTTTGTTCTTTATTCTTCACTTGTACACGAACGTGAAATTTTTTCCAATTCCAACGAAATCGCATACAAAATTCCGTATGGATTGAATGCTATTGTAAAGCTACATCCTGGAAATCCGGAGAACAATAACCTATCACGGAGATTTGCATAACGCATATATGCATTGGAGACAGAATCGAACAATCACGATGGCTCAGCACTGCCAGAACCTATACGGGCGAGCCACGTGATTGGATGATTTGCTTATAGACCCGTTGTGTCTTAGGCTTTATGCTAATCTGTCTATCCCAATGTGTTTCATGGAGCTCCACAACATTGACAAACATTTTCCTATCGTCTACGTCGTTTATTCATCACTAGTTCCATGCAACTGAGTCCTAGTTAAAACGTCGGACTATATTCAATGCATTCTCGCCGAACTCAATCGAAAGCTTTAAATACGACATTCTCAGTTTCTTTTCCACGCGAAAAATGAATCATCTTGGGAACCTCGTGGTCGATGGATGCAAATTCAAGAAATTTCACCAAAAATGTAGATATTTTTGAATTGATGAAATTTCTGCCAAATTGACAGTTGGAATAATTTGTTCTCACATTTGTTCTTCACCGTTTATGGCAAAACAAATGCCGCTACGGTAAAGATTTAGAATGGCAACGGAATATTACGAAATCGTAGGAAAATTTATTTTGATTTGGATCGTTTTCGTATTTTTTGAACAATGAACGATTTTTAGATTTATAAATTTGTAATTCGATTGGAATATGCCTTCGTAATCTTCTGGGAAATTTTTCCATGAGTTTCCATCAGTTTTCCCAATCGAAAATTTTTTTTTTTTTTTTTTCCATCGATTAAGAATTTAATAAACTTCATTTTTTATATTTTTATGAATAAAAAACACTCGGAGCCATATTTTAATGCAATTACAACGTCACTAGCTCGATCTGACGGATCGTTGCGAGACTGGGTCGAAGAATTTGTATGTGCAACAGAAATCTGCTCTGCCTGCAGTTGGATCGAGATGTTTCTCACCGAGAAATGATGATGTCACTTTCCATGCGTTTCGTTGAGCTTGGTCAGGTTCCCGCGAACACACAGTTCCTCAGTTCATCCCCAGAGGCAGATATAATCTTTAGCGACCTGACATGAGACAATACGGTCGCGTGTGCCACGAAATAAACACACAGATCGTCGCGTAAACACGAGGCCAACAAATAATTAGTTCTCAAAACTTGATTTTATTGAGAAATCAGGAATACGATTTGAAATTCAATATTCTGCTTGGTCGATACAGTAAATTCTATCCATCCACAAGGAAAATGATGCCGACAAGACTCATCGAAACATCTTGCCACATAAACGAGAATTTATCTTCGCCATCAGCGGATGCAAAGTCGACAACTTGCCTGCTACGAATGACTGTGAGTTTTCAATTCTTTTTTCGTTTCATCCGCCAGTCGCGCTCTCGAAAATATATTTCCTCGCATCAATCTGAACGAACGATTAAATACATTACCTTTTTGCAAGAAAACGGGACACCTCGAACTGCCAGTATCAGAGCGAATGGTGATAAACTAGATAACTGTGAAAATAATTGGTCGATAACGTGTAGTAATCGGTAGAAACTCCTTCGAGCCGCATAAAATGAATAATTGACACGTACGTCACAGTTTTATTGATAAACACGAAACCATGGGATTTATTTTTTAAATATTGCTCGTGTGTCATATCGGACATTCAAATGTAAACATTGGTCAAGTAAATAGTGAGTAATTACAAATTGATATTTACGATATTCGAACATTCCTTCAGATTGTATTATTTTGATTTATCTTCCACAAAACAATTGTCGGATATTTCTGAATGAGAGACTCTACTCGATGCGGTGCGTGACGTCTTGAGTTCGTGAAGCTTGAATGTAGCAGACGTTGTCAATCGATCGTTATACTCAGAGATTGATAATTATTTCGTTGCGATAAAAAAAAGTATTTGAATTAATTTTTCGTGGTTCTTCGCCTGTTGGATGGCATTAATTTTCTTGATTTGCCGGGCATTTTATTGTCAGGTATCGTGAGATTGCCATAGCTCGAACACCGTATGTAAAACAGTTTTTTAAAATTGTAAACCCAACCTTTGGTGGCTTTGAAATCTAATTTGGCTCCATGGAGATCTTTCGAAATTGCGATGGCCCACTGTTGCAATTTTTCTACCGTCACAGTCTCTGCGTTCAATTGAGCTCTCACGAGCTTTTCGTACGTCCGACTATTTATCTCGTCATATTTGTCGAACTGAGTTCCACCTTCCATAACGTGTTTTGTCCATCGAGGGATTTGGGAGAGACAATTGAGTTTTTCGCAGCCATGTTCTTGCAGCTGTTTCAGCGACCAATCCGGATGCTTTCGAACGAGTTCGACTACTCTTTTCTTGTAGTCCAGTGAAATGAAGCGGACACTTTTCCGAAAAACCGGACCAGGATTTCTAGTAATAGCTGAGGATTGGCATTCGTCACTTCCCGCGAGTGACAACGGCGATGGTGGGAGGTTATTTTCGTCCACAGAATCGGCTGTCATGCTGGCTCGTTGGGCAGATTTGTTCCACCTCGAAACGCTCAAATTTCGCTTTGAATTTTCGTCCCCAGAAACTTCATCCTTTGCGCACTTTATGTCACGAGATTTTTTCCGAATGCCTCGCTTTTCTCGTCTGCTTGCATAATCCACCGGCGTACTGTACGCAGCTTGGTCAATATTGTCAGTCACGTCCATCACTTCTTCCTTGATCTCGATGATCTGACCGTTGGTCGCGGAGTCGGGCAAAGCGGCGGTTTCACGATCGGGAGCCTGGCCCGTGCTCACCTGAACGGGCTCCTCATCGACGTCCGATTTCACTTCAACGCTACGAATTCTCTCGAACATCTCGTGGCCGGTCAAAGTCGCTTCCATCGAGAGGACGTCGCTCTTGAAATTGGTCAGCCGATTGCTCTGTCTCAAGAGCACCATGCAATAATGCACAGCGTCTGTGAATATTTGCTTTTCGCGCTCGTAACTCCATGGCTTATTCCCCCAACTCGATGACGGTGGAATCCTCCGGTAATTATCGTCGCTGATCGTTTGTACGAACAATATTTCAAGCTCGTTCGAAATTTTCGGGTTCCCGCAGGACGAGGCCATGTTTTTTCACTCTCAACAGCTTCTAATTTTCTCTTCACTCTTTTTTCTGTGCGTGTATCGGTGTCGACGATACATGTAATTTCGTTATATTCAGCGATCGAAAAACCCGAATATATTTCGAGCGAACCACGAGCACTGATACGAGAATCTAAATTATCGTCTGACGAAAGCCTTCCCCCCTTCCATTTCGCCGATTCAAAAGAAAGAGGAAGAGATCGGAACTTTTATGACACACTTTATTTCCACACGATCGTGTGGACTCGATGGATCGTGAAATACTTCGAAAATCCGTGAAAATAAATAATCCGTGCAAATTCAGAGATTTTTTTCTTTCGATACTTTGCGGACAAGAAATCATGAAGAACTCTGGACTTTAAGCCTCACGTGAATTTTTGGTGTTTGGGATTTTTGCAGATCGAAGAGCCTGCCAGGATGGAAGGCAAAGAGCCGACCCGTCGAACCATCGCAATGGATCTTCCCCCCGCAACATTGAACACACTGGTGAATGATTTTTCGAAAATACGTGAACAATTGTCGAACGTGGCGAGGCACAAATAAAATAAAAAATGATTGAGAAACTCAAGCGAATTAAATAAATGAATAAAATATAAAATGTATTGTTTAAGAAATGGAAATAAAAATAAGAAAAATTAGAAAGGTTTTTTTTCGATGTAATTTGGAACGAAGACTCGGCTGAAAATTGGAGCGATGTTTCTGTTGCTTCGAGGTATGTGTTTGAGATTTAAAAAAAAACGTGAGTAATGGATGCATACAAAAGTTTGGACACTTGTAATTTCAGCAATAACAATTTTATTGTACGTAAGTTGCAAAATTAAATGAATAATGACAGTGGTACATGGCGCATTGGACGGAAGGGCCCAAAACACTTCGCATTATTATAAGGTGAATAAAATTAGATTTTTAGATTCGTCATGGTGCAATTTGCGTCAAGTAATAAGTTCGTTGCAAACAAACGAGAGACTGAAGTTATTTATACACGTTAAAGGAAAATTAGAACAAACCGTATTTTTTTAACGTTTCTTTTTTGTTATAAAAAACCTATAGAAGCCATGCCCGGTAGTATCCAGACAAACAGTTGGATACGCTCCTACTTAATTAATTGGTTGTTGTTGTTGTTGTTGTTTTTGTTTATATATTACAATAATTAACATCGTCACATACAGACTTATACACTAACGATATGACTACAGCTCCAAACCAGCAGAGCGCGTGTTATCGATGACAATGAGAATTTCCATCCACGTGAAGTTCACGATTGAAAAATTGATATGCCAATTTATTTATAAAACATTACAAATCATTAATGCTGATGCAGCAATTTTCTTTCGTTTTTCTTTCCTCATTTACTCATTTTCATTGTTTTTATTCATTTTTTTCTTCCTTTTTTTATTTTCCATTTTCTTCCCTTTTCTTTATCTCGTAATTGCGGAACAATTCGTTTCATTGTAACTTTTCCTTTTTTTCCCTTTCGTTCTTGTTTCTCTCTCTCTCTTCCATGCTCCAGCTTCCTTGCAATTTTCTTTTCAACTAGTTAATCGAGCACGAGCTACGCGAAACTGAACGCGTTTTACGCTTGAGACTTTTACACAATACAAATTTGCTTCTTTGTGCAACGTTTTTTTGTGACGATTAACACATTTTTCTCCTTTTTGTTATTCATTTTTATTTTTATTGTTTTCACTTTCTCATCCTCTCTTTCTCTCTCTCTCTCTCTCTCTCTCTCTCTCTCCCGCTTTCTATTTCTTTGTTTTCCTTCGTTAACTCCTTTTTAATTCAATGTTTTAAACCATTTTGACGATATTGCTCGCGTTACGGTGTTTACAAGTACCTATTACATATTGTCCTCGTATTATGTCTGTGTGTTTGTGTAATTCGAGATTTCTTTAGATCTGTCCGATTCGAATTGACCTTGGAAAATAGTGAAATATACGCCACCATTGCACCTTGCGCACGAGTCCTCTCGCTCTCGCTGTTACATTTCACTTCTTCACATACATTTGCACATATCAACGAATTTTTGTCCCTTCATTATCCCCCAATTATAAACTTTTACCGGTACCGATCGATGTCGAGCTTATGGAGACTCGACGATACGATCGATTTACATCTGTGGTTCAACAAAGAATCGAAAATCTACACGGTAAAACTGAATTTTTTGGATCGACCAAATTTTTGTTGGAGGAGTGACGAGATCGTTCTGTTAATTCCAACGAAAATTTCCTCGTTCCATTCACTTGATTTGCAGGCAGAAATAAATATCGCTCGTCACGACAACCTCATTGTTGACCTAACAAATTTCCTTGAGTTCGCCTCCATTTTTGACTCTAAAAATTTCGATGAACCAGTGTCCATGGATGTACAAATATATGTATGTCAGAAGCATCAAAAGACGTGACAATGGCTGGAAGTGCTGCCGGTAACTGGAAAGTTCCAAAGGGCAGATTCGGCTGTAATCTTTTTGCATTCGAATGGCTCGTGGCGAGAAACATTTTGAGAAAAAATCTGAGTACATATAAACGTACATCCGAGAATTTGCATAGGAGGCATCATTTTTCCAAAACCGAAAAAAAATGTTGAATCAATAAATGTGGATCGAATTGTGGCACGTAAAGTGCAAGATCATAGCGAGCCAGAAAACTCGACGAAAGTGTAACTCAAGGTGATATATCAGTCGGACGAGTGCGAGGGAGATCCCCAAAAAGCAATAAGAGCATGTTTTACTTGGCCTCATGGTATTTCGAAAGTCGGAACAACCACAAGGTCTCTTATGAAGAGAAAAAGTCGAGCAGGATTATAACCGAGGGTGCGGCCGATAGATCACCTTAACGAGTTGAGCATCCGAAATGAAAAAAAAATCGCCAACAAAAAGAGTTAAAAAAAACTTTTTTTTATTCAATTATTACCGGGTCAATTTGCTTAATCAATATCGTGGATTCACACTATGTATTCACACATATATATATCAATACATACATAAACAATTATGTATATACATATATATAAATGTCAACTGTCCGTGTAACACATGAGGAATGATTGAGAATTATTACCGCAGTATGAACGAGGCGTTTTTCGGAGTGTGGTCGTTTCGGTCGCTCTATACAATGTGACAATTAATTTATTCAAGAATTATCCGAAATTTTTTATTCATTAATTGTCATATTACGTTTATCCCCCCTCGTCTTGTACAAATATGAGTGTCTGTGTGTATGTGTGTTCGTATGTTGTTATATGTGTCATCTAAATAGTCGTTGATAAGCGTAACGGCGATTCATATAATTTTTAATATAATTAATATAATATAATAAAATTCATTTTCGACCGCGAAAGTGTTTGGCGCATACTTGGCGCGGATTGCCACTTCGATTGTACGAAGGCGTTGTTTTATTATTATTATTATTGTTATTATTATTATTATTATTATATAAATTATCATTATTATATCATTGTAATATTAATATTAATATTATTAGTATTATTACTTTTATGTGTGTCTGTTGAATGTTCTTTCCTCTTCTTGTCGTTTTTTAGTTGTTTTTCGTTTGAATACTTAAAATTTCTGGTTTCTTTTTTTGTTTTCTAATATTTTTCATGCGGAATCGTTGAAGTTACTATAATTATGATGAATTATTGACCGATCGATTAATGAATCAGTTACGTTTATCAGCTTAGCGCGCTCATTCGAAAGCTATCTATGCGTCGGCCCCGGAGCACCGGGAGGAAGGAGGAAGGAGCAGCTTGTCTTTGTCTGTGTATTTTTGTGTACGTGTGTACGTGTGTATGTGTGTTAGTGAGTGTGCTGTGTGTTTAAAAAAATTTTGTCTGTTTGGATTTGAAATATGGTTTGCCACAAACAAGGAATGTCCGCATACATTATATCAACATTCAATAAAATATCTGAAACATTAACGAATAGACTATGATGGTTACCATACGACTGCCTTAAGGTATAGCTATTATTTATCTTCGCCAATACGCCTTTTCAACTGATATTTTCAATCGTTAATAAACTGTTGGTTTTTTGTCTTTCTTGATTTTCTCGAAATAACGTTTTGCTTTTTTGTCATGTTGTTGTTGTTGTTGTTGTTGTTTTTCAAATATTCTTCAGTCAAATAATAAATATATAGTGTTTTATGCGTATGCAATTACTATTAATATTATAGATATTTATATATTTGCCTTACTATTGTTTTTTTCTTCTTCTTAATCTCCCCGTTATTTTTCTCCCTTTTTTTATAACATTTAGTCGATTTTTTTGTTGTTTATCGTATTATCTTTATTTTTAGGAGTATTATTGGTGTTGGTATTATTGGAAATGCTCAATGCTGCCTCACCTTTTTATGCAGCTTATTCAGCCTAGTCGCTCACTCACATTCGTACAAATTTTCAAGCATTCACTCTCATTTCTTTCTTATTATCTCTCACGTATTTCCACACACTCTTTCTCTCTCTCTCTCGCTCTTTTTTACTTTTATTTATTTACTTTCAACGACAAACGAGCTCCCATTTACTTTTTTTTCTTTTTTTGTTTTTTTTCTTTAGCCCTCAACGCGGGGGGTTTTCCCTTCTGTTTTTTTATTTTTTTTTTTTTTTTTTTTTTTTTTTTTCGTTAATACGGAGTTTTGCTCTTACTTTTTTCATCGCTTTCTATTTACAGTGAACATCAGCCGCCCTATGGAATTGTTTTGAAAATCCAACATATATCGGTCGTGAACTTCACTTCCCAATCGATACTAACTGATGACATTTTTCTCAACGTTTCCCCCCGCCTTTTCACTTGTGAATTTCATTCGCACGTACAGTTTCGTATTTTTCAATAAATATTTCCTCATGCCCAACGAGAGACTGCCACGTTTTATTATGAATTTGGAGAAAAAAAAAAATCAATGTTGGAGTTAACAATCTTCAGCCTCGAAAGAAACGAGCGACGATAATGAGACGATCTAAATTAGCGTGTAGTATGTATATATGTCTTTATTTATATATATATATATATATATATATATATATATATATATATATGATATATGTGTTTAACTATATATACACTATAATCGAAAGGTTTTGCAACGAACTCCCCACCATTAGCCAATTTACAATAATAACTAAATGAATTCGTACTCGTGCCTCTGTCGATCATATTTATTTCTTCCTGGCAAACGTTCTCTGTCTTATTTTCATTTTTTTTTCTAAATATTTGCTATTTGTGGACAGCATTTTATTTTCGACCTCGGCGTGTTTGTATATTATATTATATTATGTCGCTATCTTCGAATCCTGACGAGACAAGCCCACGTACGAGGTAATCATGACACGGGTAAATAATGAGCAATATGAACTTCGTAACTATCAATAATGAATTATCCTCGTTTAGCTGATATTTATTATTATTATTGTTATTTTTATTGTTAGTAATTATTATTATTGTTGTTATTAGTTATTATTTTTTTCCATTTTTCTTCTCTTTTTCCACTTATTTTTGTGCCATAACATAGTTTTAAATGCTACAGTATCTCGCATTTAATCCTCGCCTAGATCATCATCGTATAAATAAATTTACCGATTTATCATTGCCCTGAGTGAGCCTTGGTGCCCGGCTTTGAGAAGAAAAACTTTTCTTTCTTTTTTTTGCTTGCGTCTGTTCTTCGTTGATCGATTTCCCTCGCAGGATCGACGGATTTTAATTTTTTGTTGTTTTTTTCAACGGATATCGAGTCACGACACACACGGAAATATTTCAGTTTTTCTCTCGTTAACATATGTTGTATGGTTCGCAGTGATAAACGGCGATCAACTTTTTTCCTTTTTCTTTAATCGTTACTTTTCCAACCCAGCGACGCAAGTAGCAACGGACTCATCAAGACGTTAAATTATCACAAATTTGGGGCTTCCTCTTTATCAGCCAATTTTTGTATCAAGAGAGTAAGAGGAGGCTGTCGATTAAGATTGTGTAGAGGCTATTGTATTCGATCAACTTGTACAAAGAATCATTCATATAAGCTCCAATTTAAAAAATTGTTCATTTTTTTATTTTGTTTGTTTCTGGAAAAAGTGTTGAGTTTCGATCAATTTCGGTCAGTATCATTGCAATGAAATCGGAGGGCTCGTCGTAAAGGAAAACAGTAAAGACCTCGTTACCATTTTTTTCCATTTTATTATAATTGTTTTTTATATATATATATATATATATAAATATATATGTATATATATATATATATATATATATATATTCCTTCCTGGGAACAGTAGACGCAATAATTGAAAAAAGCAAAATTCATGTAGCAAGAACGCACTAAGATGCAAGGCTCGTACAATTATTTTATTTTTTTTCTATTCTTTGTTCTTTTTTTTCATATCGTTTTGTTTAATAATTTAAGCACGTCTGGTTGCAAATTTGCGGTGTTTTTCGAATGTCCGGATGGGAAGACCAGGCTCGAAATAATGGAGCGTCGTGTGTATTAGTCACTACAATTCATAACTCGCGGGCTTTTGTTTCATTTTTGTTTTTTCATCATGTTGACTCTTGTTGAACGAGCCAAATATTTTATTTTCGTTTCCTTGTCTGCTCAAAATGGTTGGCGATGTTGGGCGATAATATTGGAAAATTGGATACCGTATTAAGAATCCTTAGATCAAGGATCGACGCGTCAACGCTAGCAGATGAATCATCGACGTTAATTTAAAATAAGTTACATACGTTAAGTTACGATTACTTCGTAGCACGATGAAAATCGTGATACCGAGTTGAGGCAATTTCTTTACATATTTATCGTTATATCGATACGGCATTAATATATTTATTTATGTGTGTATATGTGTGTGCGTGTGTCTGTTTGTGTGTGTGTGTGTGTGTGTGTGTGTGTGTGTGTGTCAACGTATTAATATTTATACGTATGTAATGTCCATACGATTGATTGAAATCCCATATAAAAACGAAATCGCTTGTAATTTTTGTACCAAAGTATTCGAACAATGAAGAACAAAAATGAACCAATTTCCGAATCGCCTGGGCGCACTCAATAGTTCAATGAATCAAAACGAAAAGAAAGTTTCACGAAATATTGAAAAATGCTTAAAAAAAACGAGGTCACTGGCTTGACATGAAACATTACGTAAATTTGTATAGACATATTTATAGACGAACGGTTTATAAATTTAAACGTCTCTATAAAACATAAAAACATATAAAACATATAAAACATACCCAAATCCGGTGAGGCGTTAGATGGAACCTGTGGCTCGCTCGTAGATCATAAATTTACACAAATGGTATTCAGAAAACGTCAATTGATTTTTTCGTTTTTTTTTTCGTTCCGGTCACCGGACTTGGAGAATAAGTCTGCGTGTGTTTGTTCGATGCTCGTCTGTTGGTTTTCTCGTGTGTGTGTGTGTGTGTCCATGTAGGTTTGTGTGATGCGTACGTAGCTTGATGTTCTTAAAAAATTATAGCCTTTTTACATATAGATTATTTGTTTTGGGCGAAAAAATAGAGCTATGTGTTATTTCCGAGGTTATTTCATCGTATTTTAATAAACTATTGATGAGGGCGACGCTTAGCGTAATTAAAAAATGAAAAATCAATATTTTCTCCTTCCTTTGTTTTTCTAATTATTTAATTATTATTTCATATATTTTGTTGCTTGTTTAATTATTTATAATTCGGGCCAGGTGTCGCTTAGCATAACCCGGGGCAACTCGGCAGGATGTTTATCTGAGCTAGTACCGTTAAGAGACTCCTTTTCTTTGGTTTTTACTTCTCCCTCCTCCTCCACCTCCACTTGTTTATTAATTCATATATATGTATGAGTATATACAAATATACATATTGGTATATGTATATATGTATTTACGGATACGAATGTTTGAAATTTACTAAAATGCGTACAAACGGAGATGCGGAGTCGTATAATTTATAATGTAGGATTCGCTTGAACGCTGCTCTCATTCTTTCGCTCATTCTGCACTCTTCGCGCGACTAAATTACTAATTTATATATTATTTTATCCAATTAATTAATTTTTTTATTATTTATTATTATTTCATTATTGTTATTGTTATTATTATTTGTTATTTTCTTTCGTCATGCGTTCAATTAACTCGATAATCTAAAATATCGTTAACTAACGACGACGTTATCTCGAAAAAATGTTGAGAATGATTATGCAAAGCCAATATTATATATACATTTACTTATATATATGCACGTATTTATACATATATATAATTTGTTGTTGTTTTTATTTTTCTTTAGTTTGAAGCTTCACACAGCCAAAAAATGAAAAGCACTTAAAACAGTGCTCAACACTATATAAATAACTTGTTTAATTAATTGGTTAATTAATTATAATGAAACGGATTCCGATTGGCTGGAGTTGCGCGGGTGAGCCCTCGTACAAATGTTCTTTACGCTTTTTCAGGATTTTTCAAACTCATTCATCTCATTCTTCTCGTCCTCTCTCCCTCTCCCTCTCTCTCTCTGTCTCGATCTCGCTTCCTTGACGTTACGTCTTTTTTCAATAGATAATTAAGCCTACTGAGTTACTTAGTTGGTGATCATAGTCATGTACATTAGTAACACTAGGTTTCTTCTCGCTTATTCATTCTTTTCATTTAATTTTGCTTGATTCTTGTGTTTTTTGTCTCTTTGCTTACTCCCTTAATGAAAGATTAATCAGTGTGAGCGATTTTTCAACGCGACGTTATCATATTCATTATTCGAGCCACAGTATCGTCCTTATTATTATTTATATATACATATGGCACCTATACATACATATATCTTGCATATATACATATATAATTAACCAGATAATTATATACATATACATATAACTATTTATTTAAAAATATTTCACTTATTATTTATAATTAATACTTATCATCCGATGTGGCTTAAATTATTGAACATTTCAATAATAACAAACGTTTTTTTCTCGTTTTTCTTGTTGTTGTCTGTTGTTTGTTGTTGTTGCTGTGATTTTTTATCAGTTCATTTGTTTGTTTTTGTCGCTTCTCACGTTCCCTCATATAATTACGTTAATTAGTTATCAATGGCGACCTTTACATCTAAATATATCACTTTAAAGCGTTCAGCTCGATCCACGAGCGGTCGCTCCACGTCGTCACAATCATCATACGGTAATTTCTCACATTTATATCGCGCGTGTGTCTTGTCAGGATTAATTTTTATCATCTCCTACATCGGTTCGTCATTGAATCTCCGGAAAATGACGAAAATTACTGCGAATCGCGTTACGCACGAACCGCATCAACGTAATTATTTACGATCAAGAAAATATGAAAAATAAAATAAATAAAACAATCATCATCTGTCCGGACTATTTATTGATCGCGCGCCTAATTGCTCCGATAACAAAGCGAGCGTAATATTTTACTTATTCTCGATTCTCCGGCTCTTTTTGTCCATCATAATTTTCGGTACAACTTCGTGTCGCTAGAAAAAAAAAAGTTTTCATTTCAATTTGATAATTATTTTTCTTCGCCCTCCTTTTATTCATCAGCTTACGCGATTCTTTTGCTATACCCCAGGCAGACGATGGCTCATTATTCGCCACCTACATCGTATAGAAAAACTCGGAATAATTGGCAAAAAAAAATGAAACGAAAGTTCGATAGACGGAGGAGGAAAATTTAGTCACGCATCTCAATACGTTGTTATTTTCTTTTCTTTTCTTAACATCATATTTTCCTGCGACTGCCGGATGCATTAGCTCACTCGACCATGAGTCTCGATGGCATGTTTTTCACGATATAATTTAAATGTAACCCGCAGATTTTATCTCATCTTTACTAATTAACAATAGCAGTTTTTTTTCGCATTTTGCGCTTTTGTAGCAAAAGTACTTTATTTTCCGGAATGCGCTCTCATTCGTCGTGTTTCTCCAGTTCTCCTCTTCGCACTTTCAAACACCATGCTCCCCTTTGCCTCGAGCAACCTTTCCCCAATTTCCATGAATTTTCATTCACCCACATGCACACATTGTTCAAAACAGCGAGTGAAGCGAAGCGGAGTCCAATTTTTCTAGAATTTCAATGTCTTCCGCTTTCCCCCTTTTTCCACCTTTTTATTAGTAACAAACTGAAAAATAATTTTGTCCACAGAAGCTCCTAGAAGTTGCGCTCGACGATAAAAATTAATGATAGAAATTTGTATTGTTTCTCATTTGTTTCAAACTCCTAACTTTGTCGCAACAACTCTCAAGAAATTCGTGGATCGGCATATCGCTTTTTTCATAGTTTTTTTACATTACAGAGAGCGAAAAATATTTTTTTTTTTCTATTTATTCGTCCCTTTCTTCCTTTTTCGTGTCATTTTTTACTTGCCCATGTGTGTACGTGTGTGTCTGTTTTTGCATGTCTGTCCAATCGTGCTGGTGAGTATTTATTTTTGCATGAGATGGTGTTGTTATTAATACTCGATTAGTAATAAACAGACAGACTTCGTGTGAACGTTTCGTCGGAAAAAAAGAATGGTAATAGGACTTAAAGTATGGAAGTCCAATGATTAAGTGGGGAAAGATCCAGCAGATATTTGTAGCGTTTTTGTTGTTGTTTCTTTTGCAATAAAGTTTTATTGAAAATTGTTTGAATTTTCTTGGTTTTGTGTCTTTTGTTGAAAACGGTTGTCGAAGAATTTGGCAGTGGCCTCATTGATGCGATTCAGCGATAATCCAAGCGCGAGAATAATTTGATTTTGAGGTGAAAAAAGTTTTTGAAAATCGATGCACTCACTCGTTCATCCGCATTGCCATTTTTTTATCGAATGATTTTTTTCCGTAACATTTCCTTATCGTTCTCTCGCTCCACTCTTGGTTGTGCAGAATTTTTGGGTACCGTGAGAAAACTTGGCTCTTATGAACTTTGAACAAATCGGTAAAAATGTTAATTTGTCTATGACTTGGGAAAAGAGACGAGACGGTTTCTTAGTTCTAGATTTTCCGGCATCTTTTTTCTATGCTCTTGAGAACTTATCCATGCGTTTGTTGTTAATTTACCGGAACGGAAAAGAAATTGGAATATTTACAGGAATACGATCGTCGAGGGCAACGTTACGAACTCGAACTATTTATCTAATTATTCAATCGTAAACGACTAACAACTCTACACCGTCTATCAGAATAGTTGTTTGTTTGTTTATTATTTTAGATTTATTATAGATTTTTTCTTTGCTTCCTTTTTCAATAATAGTAATAGTAGCAGTAATAGTAATGGTAATAGTATTAGTTATAGTTGTAATAGTATTAGTAGAGTAGTAGGTTTAATAGTATTAAATTTATCTTCGGTTTTCTTTCGCTTTATTTATAAAGAGAATATGATTTTTCTTTGTCGTTTAGCTAGGCTGGTAGTTGTCGCATTAACTTTATTTATTATTTCCTTTTTAACTGAATCAGCGAGGCGAGAGATTCAAGAATATTGTAATAATCAAAGCGTGTGTAACTTAAATCTCCGTACGTGTCGGTGTGTATGTGTGTGTCCCCGTGCATGTGTATTGATTTTCTTCACTTCTCTTTGCTTTCGAGGTTTCCGCACGTTATACGTTCATTCGAGTGAACATTTCAATTGGTATATACGAATCGCTTTTTTTCTCGACTAGTGACCGTACGAAATTTCGTTCATTGAGGCGAGCTTATTATTCTCTAGAGGAAAACTCTGAACGTACGTTTTATCATCGACGAATATTACCTGACGCAAATCTTTTTTTTTCCTATGTCATCGTCATTTATTTTTGGTTCCCAAATTACAACGTCACGTGTCTGTCTATACTGGGATAAAATTACAAAATTCGATCAGGCGGAAAATGATAAATCGATGAATTATTAGTTGGAATAGTCCATATAAGAAAAAATGTATTCAACATGATTTTGACAAGATGGAAAATCGTGGCTTTTCAGGCACATGTGAATGAATTTTGAAGGAAATAATAATCACATTTTTATTTAACAAATTGAGCTGCCCAAACGTAAATTATTTTATTGATTCAATTATTAAATTTCCTCGGCTTGGATTAGTCTCGTCATTTATGTTGATGACCTAATTTTTTCATGTGCACGTAGATAGTAGTGTCTGTGTACGTGTTTGCGTGTGTGGGGGGAGCCTAAGTGGTTGCATGTCTAAATAATGAACGACGTCGAAAAAACATAGCGTCAAAATAACACAGGACGAAATAACACCATAATAATGTTTTTATTCGAAAAATAATATGATAGAGGTACACAGATAGAACCCCCAAGAAAAATAAAATCCGTACAGAAAATAAATTTTAACAAATCGAACAAACATTAACAATTAAAAATGTAAATTTTGTCGTTTTTTTTTCTTCAATTTCTCTTGTGGTTTTTTGAGTATTTGAGAAAATGAACATGTCCCTTAATTTTCTGTCTTCCTGAATACACCATTTGGAAGAATTAAAGCAAAAAATTGTTCATGTTTTTTCAATGGATGTTATTTTGTCGTTTGGTATTTTTGTTCGATGTTATTTCGACGTGAGACCGTCTGATTTACATTGTTTTTTTTTTCTTCTCGTATTAGTTGAGCACTATCGATGACTCCTAGGGATTTAAAAATTATTCTTATTTTCCTCTCACATCTTTCACGCGGGGAATAATTTTAACGAATTCGTTTGTTTTTTTCGCCTAATATTTAAAAGCCGTTTATTTATCGTTTGCACCGATAACGAATTATTGTTGAATCGCTCGTAGTGATCGTTTCGATTGAAAAATAAACTACAATCAATAACAATAATAAGAACAAGAATTTTATGATAATAATAGTAATTATCGGAGAACGATTAGTTTTCGATCAAAGTTTTATGAGAGAGACAATGACGCTAGACGCTCCACAATTCTTTGTCATCGTTTCTTCGTTTTTTTTTCTCCCTCAATTTTTATTTACTCTTATGGAATTTTTTTCTGTTATATCTCTCAGCCTAACTAAGGCTAAGATGCAATCCTTTTACATCTAGGGCGCTCTAACGTACTCTTAGGGAATGTTTCATACGACCCACTCCTTGCCAAATTTATGGCAAAATAACTGCGTCGCACTGGTCTAATTGGTGCATTCAATTATCACGATAGTTCGATGCCAAGTTTGATACAATAGGATTGCTTGTCTTGGCAAGCCAGAAAAATTTCAATTACGACCAATTTTTACAGCTTTTCGGCGATAAATACAAAATTTACCGATGACTGCCCATCGGCGTTTTTTGCAGCCGCAAGACCTTAATTTCCAAGAGATTCTGATTCACGATCGCTCCGAGCAGACATTACCAAGAATCTGGGAGCCGTAAATTTCGAAAGTAACGGTTAATTTTCTCGGACATTAATTTTGCCAGAAACGTAATTGACTGCGTCAAGAAATCTCTGGAGAAACAAATGCATTTTGCGGTTATCAGTTCCATGAATTTATTTTTATGAATATGTCTTCAAGATTAATTAACCTTTGGATTTTACAAATTCGTCATTTTGTGATTCAATTATTGTATTCAACTTGGCATATACGACAGTGGTGAAAATCGAACACTCATTTGACTATTGAGAGACAATCACTTCAATTTGATCAGGACTATTAATCTGCTCTTTTCATCGGTTCTGTTCATCGAATCTTTGCGACATTGGTTTGATGTAAGGGAGACAAGAGAGACGATAAGAGACTAAGAAAATGGCCTGATTGTTTGAAAGTTTTAGGAAAACGAAACGAGAAAGTTGTGAAGTTTGCTTCGTTAGGAATGCACTGTCGAGCTTTTCCTTCAAGTTCGAGTCTCACGAAGTAATTTGTGTCTGCCGCATAAGCTTCTTAAGCAGTTTTTCGTTACCAATGCGGCACGACGTACGTCGATCAGCTCTCGTTTTGCGTTCTTTGCGAGACAGTTTTTTGTTTTATTTCTTTTCAATCATAAGGCTATTCGAGCGTTTTGTATCCAATCACGAAATTACATCGATCGACTTGCTACAACATCGTCGACACTCTAGTCCATCTTTTCATTACACTCCAGAGATATTTATCTCGGTAACAGCAAGAAAAATGAAAATCAAGAACTAAATTCCCATTCTGCTTCACCCTAAACCTTGCTCGATTTCGCAAAACATCAGCAATTTATTGCTTCGAGAATTTTCGTGTTTAATTGTAAAATATACAAAAATGTACAGAGCAGAAACGCACTTTTCAATTTTCTGGTTAAATCGAAATTCGACGAATCTTTCGTGATGTAATGCAAGAGGAATATTCAACAAGGAATGAAAAAAAATGCAGAAGAAAATGAAAAATCACGAATAACAGTTTTTCCTCAGGCTTTTCTGAATCCCGAAAAAAAGAATTTGAGCTCCAAACGAGATTTTTTTTGAATAGTAAAAAACAAAAAATATCACGCGACGAATTAACACGAAATGTGAACATCACGTTGACAAAAGAACAATCATTCACGATTACATTAAAAATGATTGATCCAACAAAAAAAGTGATCGTCTCAATTCGTTAACTTTCGCTTTTCTCGCCCTAAGGTCATCTTAACAAATATCGAATACGTAATCTCACGGAAATTGGTGTTTAAATAATTTCACAAACAACACGAGCCTTTAGACCTCTTAACCAAGTGGCGGTCAATGGAGGGATAATATATATTATTATTAATTCTTTTTCTTTCTTTTATGTTTTTTCGTTTTTTAATTTATCGTATTCGTAACTCAGGAGGTCTCGTTTTCTCTCTCTCTCTCTCTCTCTCGCTCTCATTCCTTTGCTCACTCTGCACGCATAAGTGTAGCTGTGTATTCGAGTGTATTTGTATGTCTGCGTGTGTTTGGAGTATAATCGGTTTCGAATGTGTGTGCCTAAGGTATAAATGGAGGCAGTCACCAGCCGCGCTGGAAGGAGAAAAAAGCATACAGTACGTGTACATAGGTAACGTAGACGATATAGAGATTTGACTCCTCTATGACTTTTCTCTTTGCTATTAATTAATATTAATTTTTAGTGTTTATGCCTCATGTTTTTATCTTCATCTTCGTTATGTCTTTTGCCTATTCGTTTTTTTGGTATTTTTTCTTTAAGTATAAGTAGATTCTAAGCTGTTACATATTGGAATCGGCAGGAAGGATTGGCCACACGTCGCGTTTCAATTCCGAGCATCCCCGTGAACCCTTGCGTCGAAAGTCCCGTGCGCGAATGACACATTTTGACGTTAGGCAAAACTTTGAACAACCAAATGTATTTTCTCGACTACCGCGACTTCTCTCAGACTAAATAGTGAGCATTTTGGGACGTCAAAAAGATATTTGCTGCCCGGGCCATTGTTTTTTTTTTTTTTCTCATTATCTTGCTCCGTACGTGTGTCTGTGTTGGTGTGCTATTTTTTCGTTATTTTTATGTTTTTTTCTCGCTTTATCATCGAAAAGTTTCTGTTGCAATAGCTGAGGACGTTATCATTACTTTATTTTGTTCCTTTCGTGTTTATCCGCTTTTTTTCGATTTTCAACTCCGATGGGTTATCCAAAAAACTTACACGAGCTTCGATTCTACGCAAATAAGAAACGCATGAACTTTTCTTCCGTTCGAATATATAATTAGAATATACGTTTGAGTTCAGTTTTTGTTTGTTTAAATTACTTTTTTGTTTTTAAGTATACTTGAAATATCACGGGGAGTTCTTTGGACGAATGACGAGTGTGTTCCGCAGTAGCAAAAAATCCTCTCGAAACTCCGGTGTTCGGCATAAAATTTTACTATGATGTGTTATTTATGTTTTTTTGTTTTGTTTTGTTTTTTCATTGTTTTTTTTTTCGTTCCCCCTCCCTCGTATTTCGCGATTTACTCGTTATCTTTCAGCTACAGATTCTTGATGCTTTTTGAGATGTGCGAACGCGAGGGAACACCGGGATGCGGGGATGGAGGATGGGACGGTGTACGTTGCTCGTACACGAGCTTTTTCTTATCCGCGCCCCAAGTTCGAGAGACCATTTCTTTTTCTTTCCATCGTTTCCTCCTTCTCCCGTTCGCTTCGTGGCTTTTTATTTCTTCGCGAGTTCTTACTAGCGATCGCTCAATCCTCGAAAAGTCGTTGGAATATGAAGGACTTTTTTGCTCTAAATTTGCACGTATCAGGTCGTTAAAGCTAAAAAAATTGAATCGTTGATGTCGGTGTATGTTGAGGCTCGGTATCCAGACTGAATATTTTCGTCAATCGCCTCAATGACAACCACGTGAAAAAGCATAAAATGTTTCTCCACATTCATGTCTTTTTTCCTCTTCATTAATTCGATCGAAATGAAAATTCGAAAAGTCAAAACTCAGCGCGTGAGCGTATCGAGCTCGATTTAGTTGTCGTAAGGAACTTTGAAATTTAGCGACTCAATAAATACCGAAGCGCAGGCACAAAGTCCCTCTTTCCATCAACAATCAGAGGATCAACTTTCCACTCTTTTCCCCCGACACACAAAACTGCGTCGTTGTCTCTTTTTAATTCTGATTTCTCCTCGTGATTTTTCTTGTTTTTCCGTTGCTCCATTCTGTTCCTTTGTTTCCGCTTTAACTGAGAAGATATCTCTTGTCGTTACAGTCGAAGGTAAATAAATGAGAAATATCCTCAATCTCAGCATCGGCACTTTGCAGTTGCAAAAATAATTGCATTCCAACATTTTCCCATGCTAAGAATTCAACAATTAACATTTTCAATTTAATAAATCCCATCAAAAAATTTTCAAGCAATAATTTGAAGCTATTTCGAATTTTATAAACATCACGTTCCCAAAAATTCCCATACCGAGTTTTTTTTTTCAAAGAATATCGTTAAAACTGCATAAGATTTCGAATTTTCCTTAAAAACTCTTTCCACTAACCATAAGAGGCTGAAAATCCCAAAAAACCGAATACCCCATCTGCCCAAGTGTCAAAAACCCGATAAATCGAAACAGCAAGCCAGTCGATGGTGAGATTGAGGTAAAGCAAATTCTCAGCAGTCTGGATAGCAAACTAACAGTAACAATCGTACTCGACTCGAGATTTCCCCTCACGACGACGTTCCCTTAGATAAGTTTCCTCACCAGATCATCAAGTTCCCTTTGCCGAAAGTTGCCTGATACAATGAGTTTCATAATCCCAATTGTTAAGATGCACGATTTCGTAAATAACAACTTTGATAAATAAAATTAAAACAAAAAAATACACGATAAAATAATGTATTAAAAAATAAATAAAACATATCATAAACCAATAAATATCAACTCTAGTAATAATAATTTTAAATTACAACGAAAATTATGAACATTCGATTAATATGATGATAACAGCAACAATATCAATAATAATAATAATTCTGATCACTGAGTCAGGATGACGAATGAGAGCTCGATAAATCCTGACTCAGCACTTGTAAATAATAACAGCAACAACAATGATAATAATAATAATAATAATAATAATACCAATAATTTTTTTATGTAAATAGACGATTTTAGCGTTAGTAATCACGAGTGGCTCTCGTTCCGAACGTGTCTGTTGGTAAATATACATATATATATATCCACATCGATGTATGCAGATATATATATTTATACATATCCACGACGAGTTACATGCTTTTTGTTGAATTAATATTCTTGTTTTCCCCGCAATAATGAATTATGTACACTTACACGTGCGCGTACGACCGTCATCTTTTATATACATATACATATATATAATATATATATATCTATATATACACACACACACACACTTACGTCATTGTTTTTTGTTTTTTTATTATTTTTTGTTTGTTGGTTGTTTCGGATAGTCGTACATGTATATGTACATATATCTTCATACATATGATTTAATTGCAACATTTAAGACGCACCGTATGGCGTCTATATCTGCGTAAAAACGACTCGTTTAAAAAACTTTTCACCCTTATTATGCTCGTTTGTTTGTTTGTTTGTTTGTTTATTTTCTTTGTTTTGCTCTTTGGTTATCCTTTTCCACCGAAATTTCGACGTGATCGACCGATTGATCATTTTATTAGCTCGCTCGCGCGCTTTTCGTACTCGTTTCTCCTCACCATCCAAATTATTTTTATTTATATATGTATATGTATGTATAGTGTTTATATATATATATATATATCGTATACATATATAAACTTTATTTTTCTCGTGATCCGTTTTCCTCGGCTTTTAATCTCAGTTTTCGCAACCTGCTTCAACATTTATCGTCTCGAGTTGTTTTCTTTATATGCTTTTATTCATCTTTCCCGCGTTTTTGCTTCTCACTGCGACTTTTCCGTAACACCGCCTTACGTAATCGATTAATTATTAGTTACAATAATTAGTATTATCTGGTATGATCCCCGAGGCACGCCGGAGCTCCCTCCTCCTCCTCCTCCTTCTCCCGAACCTCGATCAAATTTTCACTCTTTCTCTCTCTCTCTCTCTCTCTCTCTCTCTCTCTCTCTCCCCCTCTTTCTCTGTCTCGCTCGAGCCTAACTTTTCGCTCCCTTATCCCGCACACTACGTTATTTTCCGTACCAGCCGGTACTTTGCAGTTTTTTTCAAGTCTTCTTACCTCCGTCAGTTAGACACACGCGTATACAACTTTTTACATACATTTCTTTTTTTTACATACACATACGTGTATCCGTGCACTTTTTTTTCATTTTTATGTACAACTCGTTTCTCCTTCTCTCTCTCACTCTCTGTCTGCCAATTTTCCTCTTCTCTACACGCACTCACAGAGCCACACACGGATACTCACACAGGCAGAGCCATACTCACATAGGCGGAGACACGCGCGCGTACACAAAGACAGGGAGGCGCTCTCGAACTCACTGATTCGTCGACGGGAGAACGGCGCTACGGAGATGCGATACGGAGGTGCGGTCTGGCCCGTGGGGTCGGGGGTGGGGGGCGCGATTTGCGGTTTTTTTTTTTTTTTTTTTTTTTTGGTTTTTTTCTTTTAATTCTTTTTCTCTTTATATCTTTATATATATTCGTTCAAAAGTATACATACGCATTTATGTATGTATTGATATTTATATATACATACACATACATACATATATTACGTACTCGTTTACATATATGTATGCATATATATTTATATATACATATACTCGTATTTTTACTCTTAGATCCCGATATGCTCGGGGTGCGCTGTATCAAAAAACGAGACACTCCTGGGACACGAAACTCTTGTCTCGCTCCAATTGTCTTCGCTTTTCTTTATACATATATATTTATAAATCTATATGCATTTGCTTGGTTGCTTTTTTTGTGTTTTAGCTCGTCAGACTTGCCAAGGGACAAGACTCGACTATTGCACACCCCTCGCTAATCACAAACGGACAGACATGAGATTTTCTTCCCTTTCGACCTTTTCTTAACTGTTTCTCTTTTTACAAATTTTCTTTCTTTTTTTTTTACTGATTCTCTCTTTTTCCATCTCTCCCTTTCTCTCAGTCGTTCGATCAAGCCTCGTTCCGATATGCCGATATCTAATGACGCATTCTTGTTGTCGCCGTTATTCCGTTGTTTGGTTTTCTCGAGTTTTGTTCTTTCATCTTCGTTTTTATTTATTTAATTTTTTTCTTCGTTTTTTCTTTCATTCTTGTTGCTTCTGATTTATGTTTTCTTTTATTTTTTTATGTTGGAGCAATTCACACTGCGGAACTGTAGTCCTACGCCACGTCATAACGCAGGGAGCCGCTGATGCTCTTCAACAATATGCCCAGCACTGGTCGCCACGCTGCCACCGTCTCCTTTACTGCAATTTTTCAAAGGCCAATTTTATCGTTATACTCGATTCAGGTATATAAAGATGGTCCTCAAATTTTCATCGTTCTCAACAAAACAAGATTTTTTGTCGTTTTTCGACTTTCATTATTATGAGACACATTTTTTTGGTTTCAAAGAGATATCGATCAGTTTGATGGTTGCCTAAGAGTACGAGAAAGTTCGAGAGCAAAGATTTTCTTCATCGTTCCTTGTAACTGATGAAAAAAGTTTCAGCACATTTTTGCGATCTTTACACGCAGGCTCAAACTTTTGGCTTCGATCGATCGGACCGTCTCGTAAAATTTGGCTCTCGGGAATTTTATCGAGCCTTGAAGCTCATCCATTTCCCTTATTTGAAGGATTCACAATTTGATCGTAAAGTCTCGAAACGAGGGAATTAATTATTCCATGGGGATTACAAATTTTCTTCAATTTTACAGCTTGTTTTTTTTTCGTACCCTCAGATCGTTTTTTTCACTGGAAACTGTCCCGCAGTCAAATCGTCACCAAACGGTACTTTATCGCAAAAAGCGTAATATTTTTACTTCATTTTCGCTGACGAGGCACATTCTACATTCGCGAAAAAACTGACACATATTAATTTGATTTGCTTGCTCTGGGGGCTGGGTCCGAAAGAATCGATCGGCCGATTGGACATTTTTTCATATTCAAAATATTTTTTTAAGGACTTGTGACCATCGTTCACTTTCAAAAAAGCCATGTCATCGCCTTTATATGAGAAAAGGTTGAAATGGGAATAATGTTGATCTTCAGGGACTTTTTATATTTCGATTTTTTTTTTTTTTTTTTAGTAATTGCTTACCTAGTAGTCAGACGTCAGTCTCAATGCTCACGCTGGCTGGGTTGATGTTGTTGTTGTGGCGGGGATTGCAGTTGGGTTTTTTCGTAGCCTCCTGTTGGGTCATCAGGATACCTTCCCCGAGCTCAACTATGTCTGACGACGATTCCGATAGCGAGCTCTTCTTCATGTGTTGACCTGTTGAGGGCACATCGCAAGCATTATTTTTCATGGACCCCATGGTGATTGCAATTTAAACAGAAAAATGGAATTCTCTTCCATTTTTCCTTGAAAGAGGACCAAGCTTTCGCGGCCGAAGCCCTGGAGATTTGAGGGGCGCCTTGAAAACCAGGATGCCATCAGCTTCTCCAGAATATCTCTTAAACTATGAGTCCTGGAAAAAATCGTTCGGATGGACTTTTAAGGAGAATTGAATTTCCTATGAAAATGTCCCTAGGAGTTTTTGGATCAGACGCACGGTTGTCAAGATAAAGCGTAATAACTTGTAACTTTTTTTTCCAACGAATCTCAATCTGCGAATTTCTCTTTTCTGAAGATCATGAAAGAACTGATATTTTTTGAAGCAAAACGGGGGAAAATCTGTATCTGGAAAAGAATCATTAAAATTTCGCGAGGCCTGAACATCCGATGACAAAATTTGCAGCCTCGTTAAACGTCGAAACGCTAGGAAAAGAAAAGAGATATCGATGATGCAACGTGACAACGTGTAAGACGAAACAAAAGTGTGCAAGGTGGCAAGTTTATTAGGGGCTATGAGATCTAACACGTCATACGATTCTATGCGAGGTAACGAATCAAGTAACACCTCGTCTCATGTGGCTTCGTAAGTAAAAGGATTACGGTGAACGGCAAGCCTTTCATCTTCGCATCACACGTATACTTATGCGGCACAAGTCTTTCAAGCGAACACTACAGTGGCCTCGCTATCATCTATTCAACCTCCCTTATTTATCCCCCTATTTCGTAACACTGTCTTCATCGATCATCACGATTACGTCATTTCACTGCTCGATCTAAGCTTGATGAAACGTACAAGAGCTAAGTATTAGTTTTCAAAAATTCTGGGAAGCTTTAATGGACCAAAGCTTTTAGACCACTACGAGTGCCCTGAATCCTCCAAATTTGACTGTCGGATCAGGCCGTGATGAAGCAATGACAAGACGTTGACTGGCATTTTTATGAAACAGATTTCCATGGCGTAAACCATTAATAAGGACCTGGCTGAAAGGTGCTAACGCTCTGTTCGATGGCAGTACCAAAACTCGACCAAAAATGACACACACCATTAAAGATCTACACAGACTTCGACTCCGCACTCAGATTTGGAAAAAAAAAAGTGAACGATGATAAAACCAAGTTGAAGCATCGATAAGGCGCTCACTGTTGGACTTCACGGTGTTTGACTCTGCATGGGGATATGCAGAAATTGATTACATGGAAGCCATGCTTTTGAAAATGTAACATTTTTCCTCATATTTGTACTAATTTCATTTTTTTTAATAAACATTTCGTATGGAATAATACCAATTATATTTTACATTGAATCGGTTCCAGAAGTGGAGTGTTTTTAACTCTTTTTTTAAAATAAATATTGTCGACTGCATCGTAAGTTATATTGTTACACCGAAATTTGTCATTGGCATGATAGCGTCGCGTGCGCATGCAACCAGGTCTTAGAATTCGTGGGCTAGTCATTCTATCGCATCTCTCTATCCCGCCCTCTCTCCCTCTCTCTATCTCTCTTTAATTGTTTCCAGGGGAATGGATATTGAAGAATATTATCAGACATGATCGGAAATTGAATCGAAATGCCAAGATAATTATTTAATGAGTAGTCTTCTCCTTCATATCAGGGAAAAGCTCTGACTTATTTGCCTTCAAAAGTCATTCTTAAGAAAACATGACCGTCTTTCTAGGGTTCTGGAAGGCCTTCCGTTCAAAGGCTCGGAGTTAATTAAGGAAATCTGATCAGTCTCTCTTCTCGAAAATGTCTCCAATGTTCTCTATAAATTGCAAGGGACATTCTTAATATTTTCATTATCATCATCGATCTCTCATCAATGGAGCCACGAGATTTGAATGATCATTGCAAAAATGGACAGAGACTTGACTGGCAGATTTTTTTTTTTTAGTTTCTATAGAAATCTTCCTACTGACAAGTTTTTCCGATGGTGCCACTAGGGAAGTTCGTCCGTCCCTTGAAAATGGATGTCATGAGAGTCGAGAGTCAAAACCCTGCTTGAATATATTTCTTCATGAAGCTTGCATATAAATATCAGGGCCCACCCTTAAAATAGTGTCCTTATCGATCCGAAAAGCCTCCAATCCCTTATTCTTCCTGAGGTCGTGAGCAATCTCAAGAATTTTCTCGTGCGTCACACGTTTTCGTCTTTGCGCATTGACGGTGGGGCAACAATCGATTCGCGTGTCACGATGAAACGCTCAGGTGTGTTGATTTGCCCCTCGCGCGATTATAACCGAATGATAACGAACCCCGAAACTCTATATATAGCAAGTCGACTATTAGCATTAATCACTGACCGGGCGGCCCGAACAAAAGCTACGGAGGGAGAGGTTACCCAATCGATGACCTTAGCCCAAAACTACGGTATACGTCGTGTCTCGATTCTATCAGGTCTCTGGGCTCAAAATATTTTTTTCATTTCATTTTTTTCTCTTTATTGTACTGCCTTGATACTAAACAGTAGTTTCTCTTCACTCTAAAACAAATTTCGATGATTTTATGCTCGATTGGCAACATCGAAAACGCCCTGAACGTCCGAAAGTATGTCGGATAAGCCTCTACCGAGTTTCAGGAGTTTTTATACTTATTCATCAACATTTCCGACCTTATTCGTTGCAAGGTCTTTGAAAATTGTTCAGAGGATGGAAAAACGATTTTTTGACAGTTTTTCGAAGTTTTATAGTTTCGTTATTCGTTCGTTTACTCGTCAATTTCCAAAAAATCGATGAAATCTCAAAAAACTGCATAATTCAGTGTGCTATGATTTTTCGATTATTCCGACGAATGAAAAATGTTGAAGAAACGATTTTTAGACTGACCTATAGTGCCAGGGAGATACGGGCAGCTGGTCACGTGATTGAAGTTCTGCGATTGCATCTCTTCCTGGTCAGTCTCACGGTGATAGAAGTAATTGAAATTCGAGACGATAACTGGTACGGGAAGGGCGATCGTCAGGACACCAGCGATGGCGCATAGCGAGCCAACAATCTTTCCCCAGACTCCGACGGGCCTGGAACATTCGTTAAGAAAAAATACGAAAAACATGAGAGACGAACGGTCGAGAATGAGAGTTTGCTTGTTGTTGTTGTTTTTTGTATATTTTTTCATTGAATATTTTTTAAAAAATCTTTTGAACTCTTAATGTGCGAGGTGTGGTGTCTATATTTTGTGTGCCGTGTCGATAAGTGTCGCTCTACTTGCGGGAGGCCCAACTGCGAGTTGTAGACATTTAAAATACTAGTAACTTGCGGCATATACACATGTATATTAATATATTATATAAATATAAATATATATGTACTGCTTGTTTGCTTTTTTTGCTAATTCGTGAGCATGGCTAATCATCTAATCGTACTATGTAATTTCTATTCACACTATGCGGCTGCTGATCGCGAGACTCGCAAAAATAATTTTAAAAAAAGAGGCTTTGTCTCCGTCGATTAATCGTGACGATCCAGCGGATATCGTACATCCTCTTCGTTTGGAGGCAGTCCCAGATCTAATCTGCATCATAATCGATTAATCATTTTCCTCGTGGCATACTCAATATCGTAATTACGATAATTGATCCTCAATATAGATTCAAGAATTATTTTCCGATCGAATAAATGGTATGGAAGTAAAAATTTGTTTAAACAACAAAAACGAGAGGGACGGACCTACAAAACAAGGGAGCTGCCTCCAACAACTTCACGAAAAAATCGCCCCAAGTGCGAATCTGCGTTTTTATATATAGGGGAGAGGCGGGCAGAGCGGAACACCCCCCCAAAAATGGGAATTTTTTTTTTTCACTCCAAATCTTGAAAATTCTGATGGTGCGGCTTAAAAAATTAAGAGACAACCAACTTTT